>CAHIKZ030001535.1:760000-767500 GCA_903632075.3 Acanthosepion pharaonis | reverse complement strand
AGTTATATTTAGGAAGAGACAGTTGAACATTCTGGAAAATCTGATCCTAACAGATTGAAGGCAAGAGGAACAGAGGAAAATAACACATAACTTACCTGGCGAGCTTGTGTAAATGAATGGTGGAGTAAAGTTTGGCAGAGACGGCGAAATTTAATGAGAGCTATAAAGGACAGGAAGTTGTGGAGAGCTATGATCTCCAACGTCTTGAAGAAACACGGCACATAGAAAATGATTTGGTAGAGGCAAAATGGCCGACTAGACTGCGGACAGTGATACAAATACTTCAAGGCGACCTCCGTGCTCCCCGGAGTTGGAATCTCCAGAGACTACACGTATGTCTCAGTTATGTGTTCTGTCTTGTCCAGAGGCACGAGACTGAGCAGTGGTGATTGTCTTATACTAGTAGAAAAAAATGGAGATGTGATTCTCTTGTATAATCATAAATTTAATTTTAACTTTAAAAATGTAGTTTACTTTAAAAAACGTAGTTTATGTTTAAAATTATCAATCAATCAAATTGATATATATATATATATATATATATATATATATATATATATATATATATATATATAAATTGCTATGCATTCCTGGGAAATACATTGGTGTTGTTTCCTGTTGCTCTCTCCATTGTTTTGAATTCAAAGTTTCCTTTCTCTTAGATGACTGGTTAAAGAGCCTAATCTACCTTGTTATTTTACTCATATCTGGGAGAGGGAATAGACGGATTTATGCCTTTTATATGGGCATTCGTGCGGAAGTGAATTCAACAACTAACCCGAAACTATATCCGTTATCCACACAGACCTAATCAAATTTACAGAAGTTAAAATTCCAACATATTTTGCTTTTCACGGTTGACATCATTGTTAAAAGTGAATGACAGAGCGAAACAAAAAGTGAAAACAGAAAGGCCAACAATTTTTCATTTATTTATATTATTCAAATAAGGAATGACAATTTGTATACTACCTATCAAATCTGTATTCTCAATACGTTTGACAAAGCAACGCTTTCTTCAGTAGGTTCTATAATTTTCCTTATATCGGTTTTATCTTCATGATAAGGAAACCGTCATCAGTGATACAACTGCCGACGCATTTATAAATATATGCTTCAATCTCGGATAAAATTTGGCAATTACTGGTTGGCCGAATCTCGCATCAATAAAATAGGAATCTTTCAACAAAACATGGCGTCTCTTTAGCAATAGGTTTTTGCTACTTGCTATTGCAGTGTATCATATATGTCCAAAATGTTTTATGCAGAACAAACTTCAGCACATCGTGATAAATATTCAGTCGATTTTATTTTTGCGTCACGATGGCAATGAAGGAGAAACCGTTTTATAATGTAAACACTGTTTGAAAGAGATAGATGATGTAATTTCTAAACAATTAAAGGTATTTCCTTTCCTATCTGAATTTTGGCGGGCTCGACGTCTTTGGATGATTCATTACTCTTACTTTGACGCTTTTAACATTTATAACGCTTTCTTTCTAGCTAAGTATGTCATGGAAGACTATTCCTCTTTAAATTACAAAAGGAATAATATTTAATTAAATTTGGCTTAGTACAGTCGATAACCAAACCGGAGAAAGAAGAGGAAAGATTTTCTTGCGTCGAAAAGTGGGAAGTGATTGCTTACTTTAAAGTTCAAAATTTATAATGCTGGCTTTTGTCTGATCTCCAAGATCAACTACTGAGCCGGGAAATACCTATCTGTTAAATACCTATCTGTAACTTATCAAAGAGAACTGATATCAATTAACCTTAGTTCAGCACAAGGCTACAAGAGCGGGGTACCCAGCGAAAAAGAGACTCTATGTGAACTGGTCTGTGAGAAGATCTTGTTAGCCATCACCTTCGTCAACCACTTCAGTCAGCCTATTCATGTATCAATTAACATCTACGTCATTTTCAATAGTTGTTATCTAGATGAAGTTTCCCATTTTTAAACAAATATTTCAAAAGTGGAACTTGAAAATACTTTTTAGTCATTTTGAAAACTTGAGCAAATGTGTGAAAACATTAGTTAGAATCGAATAAAATATTACTTCCAGAAAACGTTCTTTAGAGACCGCTCCTTCTTCGTACCATTCGACTTCCCTGTAGCCAATAGAAATGCTAGATGTTGCTGCTGTGGTTTATGTTTCTTTTTTTTTTTTACGTGGTGGGGTTGTCAGCCGTACAGCCGACTGATTTTTCTTTTCGTAGATTGTTTAACAACCACGTCTGTCTTGCTATTTAACTCGTAATTTGGAGATATATATTCATATTTTTCACAAGTAGACTCGACGTGCTAAATTAAAATCCCGGTCGATATTTTGCATTTACTTTCGCACTTGAAATATTAAAGGGATCGCAATTAACTTAAACTTGTTTTCGTATTGTGCATGAAGTCAATAAAATGGCACACATTCATATTTATATATAAAGATTCACGTAAAATGATTTAGATGGTGTAGTCATATTCGATTTTTATGAAGTTAGTTAAAAGGTTGTTTACTTCAGTAATATTACCACCGCAAAAGAATGTTAAACTTTCTGAGAGACAAGGTTAAATGAATGAATGTGAGGCGTCGTACACGCTGTCCTTTTTTCTGGTTTAAAATACGAAAAAGAATTTGTATAATTACCTGGAACTTGAAATAATATTTGAAGTGTTTGAGAGAGACATAATGATTGATAGGAACAGGATTATTTACGGTAAGAGAAACAGAAGGATTGAGAAGAGAGAAAAAAAGAAAGTGAATGGAAATGATTGATTTATTGAAATGAAAGAAAAAAAACAATAAAAGATCAATCTGAGACAGAAACAATAAAAAGAATCGAATTGAACAAAAATAGGAATTAAAAAGAAATATTGGGAATCAAAAAAGAAAAATTAGAAAAAAAAAAGCAAAGTGTAAAATCTTTGAGATGGAGGCACGTTAACGACTCTGCGAAGGAACTGGGGTCTGAAGGGAGGAGTGACAAAAAAATGAAGGAATGCAATGATATGTGAGTAAGTCGACAACTTGAGAGAAAAGGAAGAATAAATGGGTTCATGAAGAGTTAGATACATAGGAGTTTCTAAAAGTCGGAACGTATTTGGTAACATGATAATTTTGGCGCGCAAACCAAAAAAGAAATACTTCCAAGCTTAAAAGAAGTAAATGCAAAATGGTGTGGGGTGTTTGGAGGCATTTATGATTTAAATGAGTGTGAAAGTTGTGAAGTCATGTTGCCATTCCAGAGCCCATGAACAAATTGTTAGACAGGCATGTAGTTCTATTGCGTGGTTAGGTTTGTCGCCATAGGCTGCCGTCTTCAAAGTGCGATCAGCACACAGGGCGATCCGGTCTTTCAAGCAATATTAGCCGGTTTGTACATCACAGGTTCCACAGAGGTGGTGGGGTTCACGGCCGACAGTAAGGCACGGCATAGGCGTCGACGCGCCTCGCTTGGGAGGCACACTGAAAGACATGCATGGCATTCCTCATTCTCTGCATCAACTTCCTTTTCCATGGACACTCTCTCACGTTAGCACATTGGTCCGTAACACATAATTCTATATATACATAGATTCATACGCTGATACTTTGGCTACGTTATCAAACATGTTTCTTGATGTGCGTTCGATCCTTACAAGGTGTCTCAGTATTGATTCTGTGCCAAACTATGCTAAACACAAACACACAGATATATATATATATATATATTCTTTCATATGAGGTATCCCCCTCAGGTCGTGAGTGATCATGGTTCCGACAATTTCTTGTCCCTTGTAGCTCTAAGGAACGTTTGGCTTTTTACTGTGTTTTGTTGTGCCCAGCCCGGCTATTCATTCACACAAACTCATTAGGTAGTTTACACGCTGTTTCCAACCATCACTTCTTTCTTTTAAGTACGCACTGTGAGTACATTTTCAAACGGTCTTTCTTCATAATGTCTTTCACAAATATCAACACTTTCTAGCTTTAAGCATAAGTGTCCTTGTTCCCAATTATCTTTAAAACTTCCATTGTCAGTTCATACCATCCATCTGTCAGGGCGTTTCTCATATCTTTCAAGATATATATATATATATATATATATATATATATATATATATATATATAAATTTTTACAATATTTTAAAAATATGTATATATATATAAGCAGACTGACACGCACGCAATTACCGAAGTTTCGCTGGATTCTAAAAGGTGTACCGATTTTAAATGTAAATTAAGCAAGCGTCTAATGATTTTTTTTTTTTTTCTTTCAGATTTATCAACTTAAGTCGTTGGCAGTTTCAACTATGTAAAGATTAACAATCAAACAACGTGTTATCGAAGCCTGTTACTTTGAAATTAAATGAAAAATTCCCAGGCCGCATCTCTCGAAACAGGCCACCACGATCGTGCGACTCAGCGCCTTTAGATTTCTTCCTTTGGGGTTATCGCAAAAGTAAGGTTTATGCCAACAATTCAACAGCTGAAGGATGAGATAATAAAGCATATTGGTGAGATTGAGGAGCAACTATGCAGAGACATCGAAAATTTTGACCATCGAGTGGAGGTGTGCTGCCGAAGCCTTGGCGGACATTTGGGCGATATTATTTTTCACACATAATTGCCATGGCTTAAATAACATGATCCAATAGAGAAATACATAAATTTTCAACACTGGTTTATTTATTCCTGACTTTGATTCAGCTTAATGAAACACTTTATACAGTTCGATTTAGATGTACCATATTGGTATATATTGTTTTTATATTATTTACAAGCGGCTACTGTCCTTATCCCAGAAATTCAGACAGAAAGAGATATATATATATATATATATATATATATATATATATATATATATATATATATATATATATATCAATTGCGTCAAATAAATTCTGGACATCTTCACTTGGACCAGAAATGTTAGCAAAAATATTTGCAAAAATATTTGCATCAGCAAATACAGGATAAAGAATAAATTTAATTAAACACAATGAGTTTTACATTTAAAATTTTATAAATAACTAATTTAAATATACTTTTCAAATTTTTCATTCTAATGAAAATAAAATAAAATCTCCGTCGTATACTTGTGTATACATAAAAAAATACAAATGTGTTTAATTCAATAAATTAACCGAAATTGACTCGATATTCATAACTTATCAACACCTGTTAAAAGGATTATAATTAAATTAAAATAGCTGGCTAATTAAAAACTTGATGAAAATTAGTTAATTTAGCGATTACTAAATTATAAAAAGATAATTGAAACATACTAAAATTGAAACATACTAAAAAATACATTATCTGGTGTTTATGTCACACAGTAACTTGAATCTCAAATTTTAAAACCGTACTTAAATTTATAAGCCCATTGTCACCGACAATATACAGAAAACCAAATGATAGAAAATTGCGTAATTAGCAAAAAATATATATAGCGACCGAAAAAATAACCTGTATATTATACCCGTTTGAAACACCGTATTATTTTACTATCCTGAATGTCCTCATTCCAGTTGAATAATTGAGGTGTAGAGAAGGTTAATGTCAGTCAACAAAGATTGCTGAATCACCATTCAGGTTATGCATTTTTTTATTATTTTTTCGTTTTTGAACTTGATTCATTTGATTTATTATAAACTATTTTTTTCTCAAATCCTCTTCAGTGAAGAAGAGTTTATACTTTTTTAATGCGTTGTGTATAAAACAGCTTCCATATCTGCTGATTGCACAACGTTTCATTAAAAAAAAAACAATTTTAAAAATTGATATAAATGTACAATGGGTAACTATATTTAGATAATATTTACAGTTATCAGACTTATTTACTGATATGTGTAAAAAAAATTCAGATAGAGTATATCTTGTACTGCTCAGAAAAACGTTTGATTCAGTATTTTCTTAGAATCTTGCCATAATTCATAAAGATATAAACGAAGACAATTTCTTTCATTATTCCACTTGATGAATTTGATCTCATTATTCGTTCTGCTAAAAATGTCATGACCCATTTATTTTTTCCTTCCGAGAGGAATATCGAACTTGTATTCGTTTTTTAATCTGGGAATTTACTATTATGTATTAAAAAAGGAATATATGTTCGAGGAGACACATTTTCTTAAGAAATTCTATAACTAGGTCATTAGATATTAGAAATGTCTTGTCTAACATTTATACCCACTAAATTATAACGTAAATGTTTGTGTATATATATATACTTATATATATATATATATATATATATATATATATATATATATATATATATATATATATATATATATATGTATATACATTTATGTTATTCTTATACACACACACACATATATATATATATGTGTGTGTGTGTGTATGTGTGTGTGTGTGTGAACTTAAGCTCGATCTAAAACTTACAGAATATAGTTTCGTCATTATCAATTCTTAGGAATCTCTAAGAATCATATATATAGCCGAAAGGAGGGAAAGGAATAAGAAGACAAGAAAAGGAAAAATAACCACGACATTCAACACACACACACACAAAGAGAAAAAAATCAACCGAACACTAATAACAAATGCATAAATTAGTTACATCAAAATTAGTGTAAAGATAACGAAACTTGCTGAAACCTTCTGACGAGTGGACTGAACTATTGCAAAAACTCTGTAGTCGAGGTGCTGAATGTAACATCAATGAGATAAGTGACAAATTTTATATATATATATATATATATATATATATATATATATATATATATATATATAGGCAGCAATGACTCTTTTTAGTAACTTTTAAATACCTTGTTTTTCTACGTGGGACATGTAATAGTGCTACATATATATATATATATATATATATATATATATATATATATATATATTATTATTTATAAAGAAATTATAACATAAATATGTTATAAAATCACTACAAAAATAGCCATTTTGTTTCAACACCCTCGGTGTCTCATCAAGTGATGATGTTGAAAATAAAATAAATGGTTTTAAAAGTTTCAGATTAATTAACGATCCTACATTAGGGGGAAACATTGAGAATAACCAATCAAAAACCAAGTATAGAAAGATTCAAAAGCTTGACAACGAAATCATGTTATAATAGCTATTCAGATCTTTAAAATACGGGTAATATTAAAAATAATTTATACTAACCAATAATTATAAAATTATATGATAAAATTTAATATTAAAATTAAAAACTGGCAATTTTAAAATCCAAATTTAATTACTATTAAGTTTAAAAACTACAAAATTATTGAGGAAAAAAAAATACATAAGTTATTCAATTTATTTCTTCGTTGAAATTACGTTCGACAAGACGCTACAATATATCCGGTCATTTGACAATACATATATATATATATTTTTTTTTATTCTAAAGTGTGTGAATGTGGTCTTAAACTCACGCGCAAAACAACAAAAACACAATCAGATCATAATACATAAGCACCCAGACATATATATATATATATATATATATATATATATATATATACACACACACAAAAAAAAAAAGGCG
>CAHIKZ030001535.1:705000-755000 GCA_903632075.3 Acanthosepion pharaonis | reverse complement strand
GTGTGTACGTGTATTTATTGGTGTCTATGTGTATGTAGAGTGCATTCACATTTAATTGTGTGTGTGGATAGGTGTTGGTTTTCCCGTTTCCTTTTTTCATAAAGGGTTGTAGAGATGTTCCTGTCTCGTCGACTTTTTTTTGTGTGTGTATGTGTGTGTATATATATATCTAAATATGTCTGGGTGCCTATGTATTATAATCTGATTGTGTTTTTGTTGTTTTGCGCGTAAGTTTAAGACCACATTCACACACTTTAGAATGAAAAAATATATATACATGTATTGTCAAATGACCGGATATATTGTAGCGTCTTGTCGAACGTAATTTCAACGAAGAAATAAATTGAATAACATATGTATTTTTTCTTTTCTCAATAATTTTGTAGTTTTTAAACTTAATAGTAATTAAATTTGGATTTTAAAATTGCCAGTTTTTAATTTTAATATTAAATTTTATCATATAATTTTATAATTATTGGTTAGTATAAATTATTTTTAATATTACCCGTATTTTAAAGATCTGAATAGCTATTATAACATGATTTTGTTGTCAAGCTTTTTAATCTTTCTATACTTGGTTTTTGATTGGCTATTCTAGCTTTTGTAACAATGTTTCCCCCTAATGTAGGATCGTTAATTAATCTGAAACTTTTAAAACCATTTATTTTATTTTCAACATCATCACTTGATAAGACACAGAGGGTTTTGAAACAAAATGGCTATTTTTGTAGTGATTTTATAACATACTTATATTATAATTTTTTTATAAATAATAATTATATCTGCTCTACTTTGTATTGAGCACTCTTTTAAGAATAGTAATTGTTGGTTATTGAATTCATTCCGTATATACCAATTATATATATATATATATATATATATATATATATATATATATCGTGTTCCAACCATAAAACCTGTGTACTCACCAGGGTCAATTTGTTAATCTTGATAATATCGGCCTGGGAGAAGATTCCAATGTACGCAGCACCTTTGGGGAGTTCCTGAAAACGTCGATGGGTGCGTTCGCATGAAATTAAACATCATCGTGGCATAGCGTCTGAGTTTATTGAACTTGTACCCCTTGATCACTCCAGATTATGCACTTTCTCCCCCAAAACTCTAACTAACACTCGCTTAACATTGTTGCAATATAAACCACATATCGCCTCTCTAAGTATTGAACAAACGTAAATGTACTACAACAGGAAATAGAACAGCCACCAAAGCAAATGGATGTACTCAGAAATGAAATAGTTTTATATATTCGAAGCCAAAGAGACACATGCATTAAAAAGCAGCAAAAAATGTAAGTGAATACAGAGCGTTTGTGAAATATTTTTGACAACAATCAGAAAATTATTCAAGCTTGTCGATATACACATGCTTATGCAAAGATCTATTTTCTATTAATTTTTAAGTTGAGGTTTTATCTTTATTAATTTTATTACTACTACTACTATTATTATTATTATTATTATTATTCCCTGATATACCCTCTCTCATGTCGCCATATTGGTTGATATTGTCACAGTTTTTCGATCCTTGGGTCCTCCGAACTTCTTTGGGTGTCTCTCGTAATTAGGAAAATTAGTAACATGGCCTAGTGGATAAAAGCGTTGATTGACTCAAAGAGTTGTGACTTCAATACCTGGCCACGCCAGAGGTGAACAAAAAACTTGGAGAGTTGAGTTACTAAGGGGAAGTAACTGAAACTGAGATATCCGGAAGAGACACGCCACGTGGCACTAGAACAATTTATCCCAGTGGACGAAATAAAGGGTTCGGTTCGAAATTCCAGTCACCTGAAAAAGGCCGGAGCGTACAATGGCCGAAACGTCGTGGATAAGGACAACAGTCAGAATAATGTAAATAGTGTAAATAGTGATGTCACTTATTCATTCCACAGAAACAAATTATATGGGATCTTTGGCATTACTCGACATAAAGACTTAACGTGTAAATAGATTTGCTTAAAGTACGCTTTTATCCAGTAGAACAATTCTTTAGTGAACGCATGACGCCTTCAACCTTATGTGGCTTGTCTGCATCTTCAACTGAACCACTCACTGTAGCTCTGTAAACGTCACTAAAATTTATTGCTGAACAAGTGACTTTCCATGTACTTCTTTGCTCAACTTACACATTTCCTATTTCCTTTAAGGTGGTAGTTGCTTGCATGTATTTAGCCAATGTTCTTAATATTCTGCATCTTTACTATAATAGGAGTAGATAAGTTAGTCTATTGCACGGTCCACACTCCTTCCCCGTCTTTTGAACAGCAGTAAAGCTTTATCCTTTGTTTCCTATTTAGGATTAAATTTCCAGTTCCTTCTAAAAATAGCTTTTCATTTTCTTTGACTCCCAGTAACCCCTTGCGTCTTACTGCTTGGAGCGAAATGACACCAAAATATATTTAAAACACCATCTTCAATTTTTTTTTTTTTATTGCTTGTCAAACCAATTTTCTTGTTTCTTACCCTTTTAGTTTTTCCCAAATCTCTTTTTCTTATGCTATCAATGTTTTACACACACACACACACACATATATATATATATATATATAATAGACAGGAAGATTCTATTATATATATATATATTCCAACAGCTGCTATTTTTATAGATTCAATGTTATTTAAATAAATAGCATGCAAAATAATTGATAAACAACATTCGTCACAAGTGGGAAAAATTTAAATCTGCAATAATGTTTAAGAGGTTTTATTGGCTCATTCGCTTGCTTAAACACAACGTTGATTCTGATTCTGAAACACAACACAACAAACACACACATTGTCACACACACACACACACACACACACAGACACACTAGTAACATATATATATATATATATATATATATATATAGAGTGTGTGTTTGTTTAATAAAACCTTTTTCGATATATTTTACAGCCTCTCATATATCCCCTGAATGAAATAGGTACTGAACAAATATTAAGCAGAACAAAGGAAGATAGAGAAACATTTGAAGATAAACATTTACTTTGCTCTATAATTTCGAAGTATAAATATTTTCAAGCTACGACAAATTCTAAAAAGAAAAACTGGAACTCTTATAAAAAGTCACGTCCACAGGAATTGCATTTTTATATTCAATGTATTATGCCAATCACAGAGCACCAATTAGGTTCCTAACATTTTTTTTTCTTTTGTCATCTTGAACAACAAATGCTCTGTCTGTGTTGCTGTGGACAAATAATTAATTTTGGAATTAGAAAGATTTCACGGAAACTTATAGTTATAGCATGCGTCAAAGAGGAAATTCAACAAAACTTTAACAAAATAACAAATATTAACATTCCAGTTAGTTTGAATTTTAAATGTCCAGTCTTATCAACGGAAACAGTTTTTCCTCCTCTTTTCCCAAATTACGATACAAATTAACGTCACTTTTTACTTCACAGCCATGTCAAACCTTCAACCACATGAAAGTTAGAAAACGTGTTATTGCTGATACACGTCCACATAAATCTATTGATAAACATTACAGTAAAGCGAAGAGCGAATGGCAAAGGAAAAACAAAATTAATTCCGACTGGCTTTGTTTTTATAAAGCACATTCAAACGTAAATCAAAGAAATTTTGCTCTTATCTCATCATAAGAACCAGGTTAGTGAGGTTTCTTGCTATAACGGACGAATAAAAAATATAGTCGTGAAACATAGCGTATCACCCTTAAAAATGCCTAGAATGCTCGTTTCATGTTACGATTGATTCTCACTGAGTACTCTTCTATCGTAACTTTGTGCTGCAAACTAAGACTTGCCTCATAGCCGAGATAGTGTTTGCACTATGTAAGTGTTTACTCGATGTAAGTGTTGCGAATTTAAATTGATTTGTTTTTGTTGTTTTTTAAGTTTCTAGTTATTTGTTACAATATTTGACACACAACCCACTTGGTCCAAATATATCACAAGGAGTTTTTTAACATAGATGTGCTACGCGTACTCAGGAGAATAAGAGTTAAAAAATGCTCCAATAGTTTCTTACTGAAGAAGAAACTTGAAAAATCATGATTTATAAAACTGCTGTTTAGAGTTCATTAACGTAGTAACGTATATTTTGTTGGAAAAAAAGATTGGTTTAACACATTATTTCTTTTCTATGTTAAAAATATTCTTGTGACATATTCGAACCGAGTAGGCAAATATCGTAACTAGTACTGAGTTACCTGATAACTACAATAAGTAATTTCTATATTTCGTAAGTGATTTTAGAAAAGTCGCCAAAAATGACAACGATTACAATTTTTCACTGTAAGTCAATTGAAAATTAGACACGGAAAAAATGAATTTACTTGTTATAAAATATAGAATTTCTAAAATCAATGGAATATTTCTCGCAGTCACATCCTGCCAGTTTTCTCATCAATGGTTTTCATCTCTTTTATTTTCTTTATTCTACTGAAAAAAAAATAGAAAGAAAGAAATGGTGAGAACGAAAAGAAATATGTTGGAAAAATGAAAAAATAGCTTCTATTGTGCACACGTATCTGTGTGTGTGTGTGTATGTGTGTGTGTGTATGTGTGTGTGTGTGTATTTAATCAAGATAAACTCGTTGCTACACGTAAAAGCGCAATCGACCGCAGAGCTAGGTGAAAAATAGTCCATCGGGGATATTGTTCATAATTAATCATTTCCTGTATTGTAGGTCGAGAGTCACTATCATCCTTTATGGAGATATCAGCAGCAGCAATCTGACACGGTGCAGACATTTTGGACAACAGGATGGAAGTGTGGAGAGGTCGGGAGATTTCCAGGGACATTCGAATAGTGGAAAAGATGCGCAAATGCTTAAAGTAGGGAAAACGGGAATGGATAATGGTTGGTCATGGATAAAGACGCGTTGAGTAAAAGAGGCTAGATAAGTGAATGGGTGGAGGTGGAGAGATAAATGGAAGTTGTGGTTAAAGATAGAGATACCTTTTTATTCCCCACATCTGGAAAGGAAATGAATTATGCCCAGATAGTTAAATGAAAAGGCTAGTCCTAAAGAAACAATGAAGTAAAAAATTAAAAAACACAAAAAAAAAAAAACCTCCAAAGATACACTGCTCTTATGTTAAGTAAGGGTTGTGGGACACACCTAACGTTAGATTAAGCCAAAAATGAGAATTAAGAAACCAGCATTTGTTAGAGAATATATGGATTTAGTATCTGTGAATAGAGTTCAGTAAAATAGCGAAATATTTGTCATTATCAACAGTGCCGGTTAGGTGACACCCGTTAGCATACTATCACTTACTAAGAAAACATCGCTGATATTACTTATGTTAACGGTTTCTTTGTCTAAGATACTCTCGTACACATAGACATATATATGATTATAGATGCATTTAATCATTTATACTGATGTCATGAATATGCGTACATTATAGATTTTTTCTCATTATTATTAATAGTTATTTTATTCGTCTTTTTATATATAATATATTATATATTTTTATTATTTATTTATTCATCTCTTATATTTATATATATATATATTTATTACTACTATTATTATTATTATTATGTTTAAATAAATAACAACATTGATTCATTTCTAAAAATTATATATATCTTACTTATTATAAAACGCAGATTGTGTGTGTGTGTGTGTGTGTGTGTGTGTGTGTGTCTGTAACGTTTATATATTGGATCGAATTTCCTACATTTTTTAGCCGATTTCAACAAAACTTCAAAGGACTACATAAAATTACCTTGTGGTGGTTCTAACGGCGCCGAAAATGGGGAAAACAACTGTTTTTTTAACAAAATCAATTTGAAAATACGATTAAGACACATCGTGAGAATGAAAGGGGACAACTCACCCACGAAAATGTAAACAAAAGAACATAGCATGAAAAAAAAAGCCGAAATTGACGAAAAAACAAAATTTTATCGTCTAATGTTCATATTATTATTAAAGAGGAAAGACCAAAAGTATTTTGGGGGTATTTTTTTACATTTTTTAATCGTTCCTAGCACGTCTGAAATTTTTGTTAAATATATTGTTTTTTTTTTGGGTCAAAAAAAGGACAGATAATCATTTCAATCATTTTTTTTCGATTTGATATAAAAAGATTAAAATCTGAGTTTGATATTCTTTTAAAAATCAATTATCATTTTTTCAAAACTGATTTTAATAAAAACAGAAATTATACTGTTTGTTTAAAATATTTTGAACCAAGCTTAACTTAGCTTCTGCGCCGAAAAAATGTAATTTGAAAATAAAACAAAGCAGGTCATAACCTTTCGCGTCGCTTGACGATTGACGAAAGGCACATTCATGACGTTTAGATAACTTACGGGAGGATAATTCTTTCTACGGATGGAAGGAAGAGAAATTATTTAAGTGAACAAATTATTTACCTCGTTACTTTTAAGGAAAACTTTCAGCGCTCTAATTTTTTATTTCTTTTTTTTTTGTACTTAGCTTTTATTTTTACGTTTACGATGCTTTATGGAAAATATAAAGAAAGTAAAAAATAAGACTCTTAATAGTGAGATTAAATTTCATAAAAAATGTATCTAATTAATTTAGGTACCTTTCTTATGAAATTTTATCAAGTGTACATAAAATACTATAATTTTATGTACATTTATTACATTTTACTGTGTTATTTGTATTTCCATTCATTTTATTATTAATTTTGATATTTCATTTATGGAAAAATGTCATAACTGAGATTAATATAAAAATAAGATCATATAAATTAAAGTTTAGCAGTAGTTAAATTTCATAAGATGATACTGTTACTTGTAGGTACTCTTCTCAGTTGGAATTGAAAACTCAAATTAACTTCTCCACACGTGTTTCGCAAAGGTAAAGGGCTTAACAGCGGAGAACAATGCTGAACTCAAATAATGCAACTAAATTGTATTCTGGTTGCTCTTCCGTACTTGATAATTACTGTCCGACTATAAACACAAAAATTTCATTTCTTAATTGCCATGGCTAATCTGATTGGTCCTAATTATACAATTTTCAAAGCGCTAGACAATGACAATCTCACACGGACATTTTGAAAGGTTGATGTTGCTTTTAACTAATGTTAAAATATTTTAAAATTTCAATTTAAAATTTTTTTTAAAATCTTTTAAAATTAAAGAAATAAGAAATAATTGTATTAAAAATTCAATTTTCATTGAAAAAAATTTTTTGCTTTCTGAAAATATTGTCCATACTCATAAAAACAAATTAAAACAAATAAAAGCATTTGAAACTAAATAATATATTTGTTTTATTGAGTTTTGTATGTTACAATTCACAGCTGATTTTCAGGTACGTTGGCCAAAAAAAAAAAAAAAAAAAACATGATTTGCATTCTTCAAAGCCTTGTGCTTTTTTGTAATCACTAAAACCGATGGTCTCGAATTTCTAGAGTTTTTCATAAAATTAGTTATGGGGGTGTTAATAAATATAAAAAAAATATATTTCTGCCATGACTTTAATAAAAATAAAAACACATATTTATAATAATTTCGATCATCTGTGAATAGTTTCTGAAAGTTTCATTAACATCTGACAATTATTTTTATTTTTGCAAGATTTTCCAAATTAATGTGTGTAAATACAAAAAAACGCGCTAAAAATTATCTATGTTATTTACTACCCCTTGTTGCGACAAAGAGAAACAAGGTTTTTTAAATCAAAATTTAGAATATTCTAAAAAAATGGAAAAATTTCAAAAAATAATTTTAAAAAATTTAGTCTATCCTGTTCATAAAACATAAGCATTTTGACGATAAAATTTTGTTTTCATAAACTTTGGCGTCTTTTTTTCATCAGACTATACTCTATGTTTTTCCGATTCCGTGGAGTGAAACCCAGGTTAAAAAACCTAGTGTTGTGTGTGTGTGTTCCTTTATATATGGGATCGGATTTCTTACATTTTTCAGCCGATAAAACAAACATCCACTTTTTTTTTTGGCAGGTAGTATTTATAATTGTCTTGCACACTTTTTTCGTTATTTATACATTCAGAATGCTTTAAAAATTCCATTTACAAGACAATTGTTTATAATAAAATTCTAATTCTATTCAATCGGGGGATTCATCATAACGATTGAAAACAATGTTTTTGTTTGAGTTTGGGTTTGACCAATTCGTAAAACAAAAAAAACTAAGACATGCGTGTCCGTCAACCTAAACAATAATCTAACGATCTCTACTGATTGTACGAATCGAAAAATCGGATAATTCTTTATTTTTAGGGAAAGATAATTCCCCGTACTTTAGGGCCGTTTTTACAATTCCCTTTGCAATTTGTTACAAGGCAGATCAATAAGGCATTGGTTCTATTTGAAATTAATTCAATATTTAAAAAGAAAGTATTAAGAAATAATTTAAAAATGCCGACGTAAGAAATCTGATAGACAAAAAAAAACAACAATATTTCGAAGATGATAATTATTAAGGAAAGTACACAGTACTTGTAATAAATTAATAAACCCAAATAAAGTTAATATTTTTTGTATTAGAAACAATGAGTGGAAAATATATTCAAATCAGAATTCTAATTATGAATCACCACAAGCAAAATATGCAATTTTTTTACTGTATTCAATAAGTAAAAATCATAAATTGTAAAAGATTACAGAGAAAGGCTACCTACATTTTTCAACCGATTTCAACAAAACTTCACTTCTTTTTTTGGCAGGTAGTGTTTCTTATTGTCTTGCACTTTTTTTTCTTTTTTTTACATTCAGAATGCTTTAAAAATTCCATTTACAAGACAATTGTTTATAATAAAATTCTATTTACCAATCGATAGACTCATAACTATAGTAAACAATGTTTTTGTTTGAATTTGAGTTTGACCAATTCGTAAAAAAAAAAAAACCTATTAAGACATGCGTGTCTGTCAGCCTTAAACAATAATCTTTGTCAATTTTATTTTTCAGTCTTTATGATGGTCGATACTTGATCTATCTCGTACTGTTTCATCCCCAGGCAACGCCGGGCTCTACTGCTAGTAATTAATAAATCAGAGACTTCAGAAAGACTTTTATTTTGAGAGAGCGATAAAATTTCACTTCACTTCGTCATATATATATATATATATATATATATATATATATATATATATATATATGTCATTTGCAGGCTTGTTTCGCTGTATCAGTGCAACTAGACAACCGAATGCTTCAAGCCACGATCGAAACCCGACCGGTTATAATTTATTTACATTTAATTGTTTCAAAAGTAAAAATACCAACCTAGCTTGCACGCTTAAATTTATGTAGTTGGAGCACCAGGGGGGAAAGGCTCCTCAGAGCAGTAGCCATGAAAATATTTGTAAAAAAGACAGAGGGAAGCCACATCTGTCTTTAGATTTTGTCAAGAACCTCAAGATGAACAGGAGGAGCGCCAGACCATATATGGCAACAGTATTCCATGCATGGTCGAGTGGTAGATTTGTAGATGTGTAGGATAGACTCAGACACAGAGAACCAACTTTCTTGGCGGTAGATGCAGCTACTGATTCAATGTAATTGTTCCACCTCAGGTCAATGTAAAACGTGAGACCAAGAAGGCGCAGTGGGGCGCTCTCGTGAAGTCGATCATCACTTATGCTGATAGGGAGCAGGGAAGTTTCTCTGTGGTGGTTCAATGAGAGCAGTTTAGTTTTGGGACATTAAAATTTACAAGCCATTTTCTGCCCCAATCGACCACTGATTGGAGGTCTTTTTCGAAACCAACAGCCAGCTTAACTTTGTCAGCATTGCCGGATATCCTAGTAACTTTAAAGATAGATGTAACTTATGCCAAGAAGAGAAAATTAGAATTATTAAATTTGACAAAAAAAAAATTATTTTACTGAATCAAAGAAACGAATTGGTTCCAAAAGTCGTCATAGAAGTAAATTCAAACATTTTCAACCTCGGACAATGTCAATTCGAAGCCACCGTCCAGCCACGTTGTGATTGTTTTGATCCTGGAGAATGGTTATAAAAATAGAAATCCGGAAGCTCCCCGTTGGTCCACCTGCGAGTTCATCGGGTGAGAATCAGGTTAACAGAGAAAATAAATATAACCAAGTCGAATCAATTTTGAAAGGACAAATTTACACACACACACACACACACACACACACACACACACATATATATATATATATATATATATATATATATATATAAACACAACAAAAAATTTCGTGTTGTACAAGGTTGAATGTTTCTTGTATATGAAAAAGAAACAATCACAAATACTTCGAATAATTTCGGTAAGGAGAGATATGGCCTTCGTTTTAACCCTTTTGTCCTGTTCTTAGCGCAACTACTACAACCTTCGATGTCCCCTTTCTCAGTAGTAGTAGTAAGAGTAGCGGTACTTAGATGCTATCGGGGGCATTTCGCTTCTTCGCCATCAGCTTCAGCAACACACAGCGGTCGTCTTCTTTTCAATCTCTGACTTCTGTCCTGGATAAGACAGGTCCGTCCTGGATAAGACAATAAACTACATCCGACAGCAAGGCCTCTGATCAGGAGCTTTTGAGGAGCATGGAACTACCTCTTAATTTCTGGTGTCCCCATGTCCACCCTGATCTGGGGTTGTAGCTAGCACCGGTCAGGGTCCCAGCTATCAGCAAATAGTTAACCCACAAACTGGGGTTAAAACACTATGAAAATGCAAGAATAAGTTTTAATACAAAAAAAACTTTGTAAAATATTATTACCAGCAATACATTATTACCAGCAATATATTTTTGAAAAAGACATTTCCAGCAATAGATTTTTGAAGAAAAAATATTAGAAGAAATAAAAATTTTGTCGGCATTAAATAACCCATTGAGATTGATATGCCGTCAAATCAAACCAACCCTGCATCGGTTGATTAAAATGTATTTCATTGTAAAAACATTGACTTGCATAATAAAATCTGACATAGTATAGTTATATATTCTGTGAGTTCAAAACTTGCAAAATTGGATATCTGTTTCATAAACGCTAACATATATGGCATCATATGTAGATTATGAAAATTGATCAATACCAGTATGTTTTTGAAGCTCAGAAAATGTTGCAGCGATCAGTTTCATGAAGCAAGAAAAAACTTTAGATATAAGAAAGTCATATAAAGCTTACCAAGCTTATTATATATATATATATATATATATATATATATTAAGCATTACGCCATGAGCAAGGCGGGAAGCCACTAGGATGCAAGGGGTTGCAGAAGATTTGGAGCGAGAGCAGATAGGAGTGATAGAAGAAAGGATGAGGAGAAGGATAGTGGATAGATCAAGGTAACTAGAGATGTCGATTGACATTACATTTGAATAGTTGGAGATTATAGCTCTCAGGGAAAACAGTAATAGGGAAGGGTGATCCACAGGCGAGAGGTGCAAGGTATGAAGCTATTGGAGTAGAAGAGACGGCTACATTTAAAAGTTTCTACAGTGAGCGGGATGCCAGCCTCGTAGGGCTCTTGAATTCATGAAGTCTGGGAACCAGTGAAAGCAGCTCATCGGAGCAATTACCATGAAAGTATTTGTAAAAAAGACAGAGAGAGGCGACGGCGCGTCTGTGGGAGAGCAACTGTAGACGAGGTCCCAGATCAGGGCCAATTATATTACATATCCGCCTCTGGATCTTGTTAAGAACTCCGAGGTAAACAGAAGGTGCACCTGATCATATATGGCAGCAATACTCAATGCAAGGGCGAATAGTTGATTTGTATATTTGAAGTATCGATTCCGAGGAGAAAAATTTTCTGGCGCGGCACAGGGAGCCAACTTTCCTCGCGGTGGACGAAGCAGTTGACTCAATATATTTGTTCCATTTCAGGTCAGTAGTCAACGTGAGACCGAACAGACGCAGAGAGTTGCTCTCAAGAAGTTGACTATCAGACATTCTAATGGGGGATGGGAAGGATCTCTATGGTGATTAACAGAGAGTAGTTTAGATTTTGAGGCGTTAAAGTTGACCAGCCAATTCTTGCCCCAATTAACAACCGATTGGAGGTCCATTTCAAGACGAGCAGCCAGGTTAGTTTTGTCAGCGACACTAGATTTGTTTTTGGGGCAGGAGTAAATTGTAGTGTCGTCCGCGTAGATGCCAACTTGGGAATCTATGGCGTCAGGAAGGTCGTTGATGAAAATAAGGAATAGAGTGGGGCCAAGGATGGAGCCTTGGGGAACACCTGCGTTCGTGGGATAGGAACTGGAGGAGAATCCGTTGAGAACGACCTTCAATTCACGGTTTGACGGGAATGATTGTATTAGGTCAAACAATCGACCTGTAATACTATAACCATGGAGCTTGCGAAGAAGGCCGACATGCCAAACCCTATCAAACGCTTTGGAGATGTCTAGGGCCACGGCACGAGCCTCACTGTTATTTTGAAGGGCTTGGTAGACGGTTTCAGTGATGGCCTTAAGCACATCAGCTGTAGATCGGGCGTAGCGGAAACCATATTGCTTGTCTGAGAGCAGGTCGTGTGAGGTAAGGTTGTTAACCACTTCGGCGTTGATTAGGGCTTCGAAGACTTTGCCGAAGAGGAGTAGGAGACTCATAGGACGGTAATTAGAGGGGTCAGAGGGGTCCCCAGAGTTCTTAAAGACAGGAACAATGGATGAGGACTTCCAGCAGTCAGGAAAACAAGATTCCTTGAAGCAGTAATTATATAGTATAGATAGGGGGCGCTAGCGAAGGCGCGCATTTCTTCAAGACAATGGCTGGTATACCATCACTGTCTAAATTCGAGATAATGCCCAATACCAATGACGGAGTTATGTGTAACCCGCTCAATAGGGCCTCAGTTCTTATATATATATATATATATATATATATACGACAGAATGGCAAATACAGACCTTTTCACCATGTGTGATATTAATCGTATTGAGTCCTTTCTCATGAAATCACAATTACGCTGGACAGGTCATGTGTTACGTATGCAAGACAACAGAATTCCAAAAATGCTCATGTATGGTCAACTTTACAATGGTCATCGAAACATGGGCCGGCCTTTGCTTAGGTACAGGGACAGGCTGAAGAGTAGCCTCTTAGCTGCGAATATAAATCAAATTACCTTTGAGAACATCGTAATTGGTCGTAATGAGTGGAAGATTACATGCTACAATGGCATCAAGAACAAGGCAGCATCAAACATTGTCAAGCTTCGTCAAACTAGGGAAAGGAATAAAATATCTGCTGCTGTTCCAGCCATATACTCCAAGAATCCACACTCTTGCACAATCTGAATGAATGCTCAATACCAATATCAGAGATAGGACATATGTATATATAAAATTGTTTAGATAATACAATAGACCTTGCTACCCATAATGCATTATTGACCAGTATATATAAACAGTCGTACCAAAACACAACATACATAGCCTGAACATTGCGTTCAAGCATGAAATACTGTCGCCGCTCGGTTTTGATCTCAGTGTCCACTTTTATATTTTTATCGCTATCTATTTATATATGCATGTAAGTGTATGTGTTTGTGTGTATGTTCTCCAAAATCTGTCGATCAGAGTATTTTCGAAAGACAACGCATTTAAGATAAGCGGTGTTTATACTTACTGTGCTCAATATCAAGACAGTTTATTTCATATAGAAACAAATGTTGAGATTATCTGTCACTCCTCCAAGTTTTGCGGTGATGTATTAGGGGGCTTGATATTAAAACTGAATTTATTTGCAGAATATTTTATTAAAAGGCTTTACTAAAAAGGCGTTAAACTTTTTTATGAAACCATTTTAAATTTGTTCTTTCTTTGATGTGTTAGATATTTTTTATATAATCGAGATATTTTGATATAAATAATAACAATAACAATAACATTAATAAAAATAACAATAATAATAATAATAAATATAATTGCATTGTTATTGTTATTGATTAAATTTTTTTACGCAAATCTAGATTTGTTTAATTTTTGCTTTCTGTTGTGGTTTTTTTATGTTTCCCTTAACGGCGTCTTTGCTTGAATTACAAAAGCGTCCCCTAGGAGCAGTCATTTAACTAAATTACTGAAAAATACAAGACAGATACTGCTGATTAGAAGAAATAAAACAAAATGTAATAATAATAATAATAGTAATAATAATGACGATAATAATATATAATTTGTATATCTATATCTATATATGTATGTATGTATGTATGCGTATGTGTACTTATATATGTATGTATTAATATAATTGATTATTATAAAGCCACATATTAAATTTTATAGTAATAATATTTTAATTTTAGAAACATGACATAAATTATATTATTTGTTGACATAACTGATATGTAATTGGTACTTATTAGTTTTATTAATTTTTGACGCAATTTTTTATTTATTTTATACCTAATTCGGACAGAGCATTGAACAGTTATTAGACTCTTATTACTACAGATAGTAGGAAGAAAAAAGAGAAACAAAGAGGAATGCAATATATATAATAATGGTGGTAGTGGTGATGATGGTGGTGGTAGTGGTAGTGGTGGTGATTGTGGTGATAGTGACTATGGCCTGTTATTTATTTTTTAGTAATTTATATACGATTTTATTTTATAAATCATACAATAAAAACACTTATAATAAATATTTCTTTAATTATTTGCATCTATTAAATTCCACATACTGAGGAACAAATAGAAACCAAATAGTAATAATCCCTCTGAGGTACACAACCAAATACAGGAAGATTATGAGAAACAGGAATGACAAAATGTAAATGGGAGAATGTAAAGAAAAAGTCTTTCGAAGAAAGGCTAACAATTCCAAAAGAAAGAAAAACCGTCACGTAAAGGAAACCGTCAACCTCGCTAATGAAGCAAGTAGAAAAATAAGTGACGAAATGGAAAGACCAATGAGCCTGATAGAAATTAATCATCTTATACACGCGGCCTCGGCAACGATTACAGAAACAATAGCGAAAAAGTAAAAACAACGTAAACGAAAAATGCCAGTCTGGAAAGAAAAAATAGAAATTAAAATAAATAAACTATAAGGACAATTGTCACTTCAAAGTGAAGTAGACAAAGACTTCAAAATGAAAGAAAGAAAAAGGGGACAGCTGAAACGAAGCTTTGACATAAAGAATAAAACGGACGTATCAGAAGTTAAAAAGGAGCTGAAACAACAAATTCAAGCGAAGGCACAGAGAATCAGGCGTTATGAAAACAGAAACAGATTCTTCTGGCAAAATAAGATCTTCAATGAAGATGCCAAGAAACTATATCGAGAACTGCTAAAAATAAAATAGATAAAATGACCCACCAAATATCCAGGAAGTTGAGGAGTATAAGATGTGGATAAACTGCACAATGCGCAATGAAAGAGGTACATGGATTAAGCAAAAACAGAAACAACACACACATAGAATATCAAAAATGGACGGATATCAATATTACTGGAACAACCGCTACCATCCGCAAAGCCAAAAACTAGAAAGCACCAGGAATAGACCGAATAGTCAATTTTTGGATAAAGAAAAAACTATCTATTACCCACCAAAACCTCGCACGGGCATTCAATGATGTAATTATAAACCCAGAATAATGCACCAAATGGCTCACGTGGAGAGTAACATGCATAGTACCCAAAACAGAAGAGACGCAGAACCCGAAGAACTATAGACCTATCACCTGCCTACCAACAATGTACAAAATCGTCACTTCTATCATAACCGAGAGCACATAAAACTTCTTTGAGAAAAACGATTTACTATTAGCAGAAAATAAGGGATACTACGGGTGCAAGGACCAACTTATTATCAATAAAACATTATTGGAAAAAGTGAAAACAAGGAAAAGAAACACGTCGAGAGCATGGATTGATTACAGAAATTCATTCGACAGTGTATTACACTCATGGGAAGAGAAGAGCCTATAAATATACAGAGTATGTCTGCCCCACAACTGTCAAATTCATAACGGAAAACAGGAAAAACTGGAAGACTACATTAAACCTAAACCATACAAACGGATCATTAACATCGAGACCAATCAACATCAAAAGTGGGATCTTCCAAGGAGAGTTATTGTCATCACTACTCTTCTAGCTTGCATTAGCGCCACTCATCTGCCTACTGAACAACAGTAGCTACATAATGGCAAACTTAATCATCTATTCTATATTGATGATCTTAAAATGTTTGCCAAGGATAGCAACCAGCAGGAAAACCTACTCACCATTATCAAAACTTTCAGTGAAGATATGAGTTCGGAATCAACAAAGGCGGTAAACTAAAAACTACAGATTTTGAACTTGATATCAACAACAAGATTAAGGAACTAGACCAACATGGTACATACAAATAATTAGGAATTAATGAAGGAGACGGAATACAACATTCAATTATGAAGAAAACGACCAGAAAAGAATGTTATAGAAAAAGGGGTTTTATACTAGAAATCGAACTAAAAACTAAATGGGGCAATAAAATGAGGTCTATCAGCACCTTAGCTATACTCGTAGTAACATAGAACTTCAATATTATTAAATGAAAGTTGAATGGTATTGAGAGATTCGGCGCTAAGACCAGAATGCTTACCCAAATGAGGAAAAATGAAAACAAAATGAAACAAAGAGGGAAAATGCTTACCCAAAATAAGGTGTTGATAAGTCGTACGTAAAAAGATCTTTAGAAGGACGAGGTCTAATCCAACCTGAATTAACTCTAAAAACTAAAACAATCGGATTGAAAACATACCTCACAAAAAACCAATGACCCTCTCCTACAAATAATAAAACGCCAAATCCACTCCATCAACAAAGAAGCTGCACTCTTAAAGAAACAGCTTAACATACCTGAAACACTACCAACAGAAAACGAATGGCATACCATGTATGTCAAACGAGTAAAACAGAAAGCAAAAAAAAAACTTGACTAAATGAAATTACAAAAACAACTGGGAGGACAAGGCCATTGCATGGTAAATACCTAAAAAGAACGAAAGAAGCAGATGTGGACCAACAGAAAACACATTGGTCGCTGAGGAGCACCGGGTTGAAAGCAGAGACAGAAGGCTTAATTATCGCAGCTCAGGATCAAAGCCTCGCAACCAGATTCTATCATTGTCACCTAATCAAGAATGGTACTAATCCGAAATGCATGATCTGCGGAAAATATGATGAAACTGTCAACCATATTATCTCAGGATAACCGGAACTAGCAAAAAAATGAAGATATCCACAGACGTAACAAGGTAGCGACATATGTGCACTGGAAGCTATGCAAGAAGCACAAAATCGATGCCACTGAGATATGATATGATCACCAACATGACACAGTTACCCAAAATAACGATGTAACTATCCTCTGGGACCTTCCAATTCAGATTGACAGGGAAATAAATGCCAACAGATCTATTATTATAATAAAAAAACAAGAAATTCAGGAGTGTATGCTTATTGACATAGCAGTACCATCTGAGAGAAACACCTCCATGAAAATTATCGAGAAATTATCCACATATAAGGATGTGAAAATCGAGATTAACAAGATGTGGGGAATGAAGACTGAGACTGTAACAATAATAATCGGAGAAAAGGAATGGACAATTTTACGAAGTGTCCCAGGTAATATCAATATACAAGTTCCCCAGGAGATCGTGCTACTAGGAACATCCCAAAGGCTAAGCTATCAATTAAATGAAAATTCTCCTAAGGAACATAGTTTGAACCCGGCTCTACAGTATACAAAGCAGGAAACATTAAATACTCAAATAATAATAATAATAATAATAATAATGATACAAATAATAATAACAATAATAATAACAAGGAGTTTCAAATGGGCGTAGAGATGCAAGTACAACACAAAACACCGGCTGAAATTGCAAAATACTTAAAAAAGACAGGAAAGACGAATGCAACCGACCAGATACAGAAGCGATGGCAAGATAAACCGCTTCATGGCCAATACCCTGCCCGTACCAAACAAGCTGACGTAGACAAAGCCCGTACCCATCAGTGGCTACGTAGTGCAGGGTTGAAAGTGGAAACTGAAGGTTTTATCCATGCTGCACCGGACCAATGCTTGCTAACTAGGAATTATCAAGCACATATACTAAAATATTGTGTCAGCCCAAAATGCAGATTCTGGGATAAATATCCAGAAACGATTGATCATCTTGTATCAGGTTGCACGATATTGGCACCCACTGAATATAAAACCCGGCATGACAGAGTGGGCCAATATCTGCACCGGAAAATCTGCAGCTTCTGCGGGAAGGAAACTGAAAGAAAATGGTATGAACACCACCCAGACCCGGTTGCGCAGATAGGACCTGTTACAATTCTATGGGACTACACAATACACACTGACAGAGCAGTCAAAGCCAACCACCCAGATATTGTTATTAAAGACCACAAACAAAAACGGTGCCTCCTTATTGATGTGGCAGTCCCTGCTGACTGCAATGTATCTTTGAAGATATTCAATAAGCTGTCAAAATACAAGGACCTTTGAAATAGAAATCTCGAAAATGTGGCATATGGGAACATCAACAATCCCTGTTGTAGTTGGAGCCCTAGGACTGGTTGGAAAAGATTGCAGTAGAATTGAAGGGATTCCTGGAAGTCCATGCCTCAAGGAGATACAAAAAATTGTTCTGACAAGTACAGCTCCCACTTTACGAAGGGCTTTATCTATGTAATATATATATATATATATATATATATATATATATATATATATATATATGTCAGTGGAGAGTGTCATGATGCCATTTCTCACCTTAGGTCCCTGGGAGGGACCCGGAAAGAAATGTCTAAACGCCAGAAATCAAAGATGATGATGATGATGATGATGATGATGATGATGATGATAACAATAATAATCGTAATAACAATAATAACAACAGTAATAATAACAATAATAACAGTAATAATAATAACAATAATAACAATATACTATAAGAATAATAATAATAACAATAATAATAATAATAATAATAAAATAAGATATTCCAAACGGAAATTTTAAATGGAAATTGGAAAAGCAGTTATAGATGTCAAAAAGTCACCATCTATTGACAAAGTGCAGAACTTTTGGGAGAATATTTGGAGCTGCCCAAATGAATATATAACCTAACTACAGAATGGATCCAACGAGAAGAACGAATGATAGATAAACCGCTACAAGAATGGGGTAAATATAACCAAGACTAATGTTAGGTTAATCTCTAACGAAGTCCCCAAAATCGAAATCCACAGGAAATGACAAGGTACCGAATTTTTGGCTCTGTCATTTGTCATCAATCCATAAAACCCTTACACAAATTTTATCAATGCTTATTAGTAATCTTAATGAAGTACCAGAATGAATCACTGCAGGTATTACATATCTCCTGCCAAAAATAGGTGAAACAGATGATCCGAAAATTATAGGACAATAACATGTTTGTCTACCACGTATAAATTGATCAAGTCTGTCCTGACTAACTGTACTTACTCTTTTTTTCGAAGAAAACAACATTCTTTGAAAAGGAAGGGAAAGGTTCATAGGGTTGCAAAGATCAACTATTGATAATCAAAACTATCCTGGAAAACAAAATGATCCTGCAGGAAAAGAGGCTGAAATCTCAGCACAGCATGGATAGATTACCGTAAAGCCTTTAATAGTGTGCAACACTCCTGTCTCCTACGTAGTGCTGGGTTAAAAGCTAAAACCGAAGGTTATATTCTTGTTGCACAGGACCAATGCTCGCTAAGTACACATACAGAAAAATTGTGTTAGTTCAAAATGCAGATTATGTGATAAATATCCAGAAACAATTGACCATCGGTATTGGCACCCACGAATTTAAAACATGTCATGACAGAATAGGCCAACATCAGCATTGGAAAATCTGAAACTTTTACGGAAAGGAAACTGCCAGAAATTGGTATAAACACCACAGACCCGATTACAGAGTATAGGATTTGTAACAATTTTATGGGATTTTACAATACACAGAGACAGAACAATCAAATCTAATCTCCCAGACATCGTGATCAGAGGTTGCAAAGACAAAATGTGCCTTCTTATTGACATGGCAGTCCCTGCAGACAGTAATGTATCTTTGAAGATCTTCAAAAAACTATCAAAATATAAGGACCTTTAACTCTCCATAATGTGGCACATTAGGACATCAACAACTCCAGTTGTAGTTGGAGCCCTCGAACTGTTGGGAAAAGATTCCATATGATGCCATTTCTGAAATTAGGTCTCTGGCTGCGACACGAAAAGAAATAAGTATACACCAGAAATCAAAGGATATGATAATAATAACAATAATAATTCTTATTAAAATTATTATTTTTATTACTATTTTTATGTTATAATAATAACAACAAAAATGATAATAATAATAATAATAATAATAACAATAATAGTGCTAATAACAATAATAATAATAATAACAGTAATAATAATACCTTATACATCAATGATAATGATAATATTAGCTGTTTCTTTATAAGGAAACATTCATCATTCACTGACCAAGCAGTTAGTGCTGCTATCGTTTGAAATTTAGAAAATCCTTCTCTTAAAATAATTTTTCAGGAAAATAGGTTTCTATAGTCCAGTAGAAGTTATTGCTCTTTTTCGGATTGATAGGGGCTTCATCTTGATTATATCATTCTCTTTTCTAATTACCTGTGCTATCCATTTTAGCTGTTGTTACTGCTGTAAGTTCTCAAGTGATGTGGTTTCTGTTACCTGGTACAGTAATTTGTGATTATGTAGCTCCAGTCCAGAAATTTCGAGAAAGGATTGTCTTCACTGAGACTTACACTCATCACTCGGATTTTTAACCATCGATTTGTGAAAGCGGTTGTATACAACCGACAATATATATATATATATTTTTTAACTAGTTTGGCGACATACATTGCATCCATATAAAAGTCTCAATCTATCGAGACTATCAAAGAACATGACTAGTTTTTAGGTTAATGTGTTGGCTCTATGTTCAATTTCCTCATCCCATATGGATTCAGAGTAGATGGCATCACTGCTTTCATTCCAATTCTAGATCATAGTTTCTGTTATGGAGAGGTTTATCTTGTATGCTACTTCTTTGAACATTCGGTAGAGGGTGATATTTTTATTTTCTTTTTTTCTTCGAGATGATTCTTGTCCTAATTGTGAATACCTAATCCATCTACATATTTCCCCTCATCCTCTATTAAAGTAAGCAAGAAAGCTGTTTTCTAGAAGATTCGTATGGAATGTTTCATAGATCAGTAGCTTCACATCAGTGCTTGTATATGTGCAGAACGTAGTTTAGGAAGAGATTAAATAGATTGAAGTTTTCATTTCCCTCTTGTCGTACCGCCGAGAGGTGTTTGGAATGTTTTGATATTGGAGCTCTCACCTCACATGTAAAACTTTGGGAACCGATATTGTTTTCTATCAAATCTAGACACCGGATTCGGAGCTTTGAAAGGCAGTTTCAAATCGATGAGGAAGTCTCTATTAATGTGGTTGCATGCTGTCCTGAGGTCTCTTTACCAGGGTATACAATTAGAGAGTTAAGCAATTTCCTGGAATTGTTTGGTGACATATATGCCATCATTACACTCCTTAACAGAACGAAAACCAAATCGGGTCGTGAGGAGTTGATTTTCATAGAAATTTGAGAATTAGTGCCTTCATAATAATGGATCCAATTTTATGTGTGAATGTCTTGGATGGGGGTTACCTTTTTTGTTTCTATGGTGCATTAATACGTGATACACGCCACATTTTAGGATGCGCATCTGATTCCAAACTTCCATCATGAAATTTAGAAAGTTAGGGGAGAGGACACAATTTTATTCTTTAGCGTTTTTATAACTTGCTTTACGTTATTATTTTGTGTTTGGTTATATACATTGTAATGCTCCGAATATATTGATGTATGTTATAATTCCGCAAGCATCTTCAGTTTGGTGTCGTCAATGTCGAAGCGTGACTCGAAGTGTTTTTTTTTTTTTTTCTCAAACCAGGACATATCTTCTATTTTAGTTTCCATTGCGGGATGCTATCAGTAATCGAAATAGAAAATGTAAATATATGCCTATATTTCTAAGATAACGTATTGTAATTATTTATATTGTTTGGACTGTTGTTCTCACCTTTATTGCAATATTCACGACTTTTCGGCCATTGTATACTCTGGCATTCTTCAGGTGATTAGAATTTCGAACTGAACCCTTTATTTTGGTCACCGAGGTAGATTGTTCTAGTTCCATGTGCCATGCCTCTTCTGGGTGTCTCATTTATCTCTCTTTAACTCAATTCGCCAAGACTTGTGAATTCAGTACCTGGCTACGGTAGTGGTGAACCAAAAAACTTGGAGAGTTAAGTTCATTCTGTTGGATGTAGCTTATCGTCGTACACAGGATGGACAGGTCTTACATATACATGATGAGAATAACATGGACAAAACATATAAACTACGATAAAGTTATAAAGAAAATAAGAACTAGAATTATACATGTTTAAAATCAGAAGAGACAGTTTCTGGGATACATTATAAAGAAAGACAGTTTGGAAATGTAATACTCACATGAATTATTGAAAGCTTATGGGACAACGAGAAACATTGAGCAACTTACCGAATGAGTTTGTTTGAATGGATAGTAGAGCAAGTACAAGGAAAGATGGTAAAAAGTCAAACATTAGAGCTACAAGGGCCAACAAGTTGTAGAGAGCCACTTCCTGAAGGGACACTGCACATAAATGATAATGATGATATCCCTTGCTTAATTATACGATTTTTTTTTCCGGTAGGGAATTTTCCATTTAAAACTTATGTTGGGTAATTATGATGTACCAATTCTATATACAAGACTAATAGTATTTAACTGAATGACAAAATGCGGAAATCCTCAAAGGATTTCTTTAGCCTAAATGATGTCTTTATCGATTGAATCATATGTTGAGAGAGGAAATGAAATACAACAAACGTTGGTTATAATTGTTTTATTGTATTTTCGTTCCCCGCTTCGAACATCGATAAAACATTATGATGTGTCATTATCTGTAACTACACAATCTACCACGCCAAAACGCGCGAATAGCTCGTGTAGAAATCCGATCGTGCAGTTTGTGGTTGGTCTTTTGCATTGTAGGACCTCAGGCCATTTTGAGTGGCTATCCACAACAATGAGGTAGTACATGTTGTCTATAGGCCCTGAAAAATCGACACGAATTCTTTGCCATGGATGGTCTGTGTTTGGTCATGGTTTGCACGTCGTGGTTGGAGCTTTTGCTGCAAGCGCGCATCCTTTGCATGATTCTATCATGTCTGCTATGTCCTTGTCCATGTTTGGCCAATAAACATAGCAGCGCATGAGGCTTTTCGTACGGTTCTTCGTACGGATGTCCCATGTGAAAATCCCTGAAGATTTTTCTTTGTAGGCTGTTTGGAATCACTACGCGGTCATTGTATAGTAGGACATCATCGCAGATGGAGAAAACTTCAGGCACATTGGTGCCTTTATTGCGAATTTTACTTTTTATGGATTAAATGAATTCATCAACTCGAGACTCCCTTTTTATGTCGGCCAAAGTAACTGGGAGCTCTCTTATGGTACTCGCGATCATGTTTTTGATTTCACAATTTGTCCTTAGAGTAGCAATGATGGAGTCTTCAAAGACTTCTGTATTTTTTGGAATGAGTCGCGATAAACTGTCTGCATGGCAAATATTTTTGGATGTTAGGAACTCTATCTTGAAATTGTAGTTTAAGAGAATCGTTCCCCAACGAAGTAGTTGATTTGCAGTATAGACTGGCAGACCTTTTTTAGAATCTTTTTTTAGATTGTAATTAGAGGTTTATGGTTCGTCTGTAATATGAACCGCCTACCATGTAGGTATCTGTGAAACTTTGTCACAGCGAATATTATTCCTAGAGCCTCTTTCTCTATTTGGAAATATTGTTTCTCAGCTGGAAGTAGAGATCTTGATGCGTGAGCCACAGCTTTTCGCGAACCATCTGGCAGTTTATGTAGAATGCAAGCACCGATGCCGTACGAGCTTGCATCACTTGCGACTATGATGTCGAGACTAGGGTCGTAGTGGGTGAGGGAGAGGTCTGAAGTAAGGGTTTTCTTGATCTTCTTCTTCCGGGGTCCATGACCATGGTTTGTCCTTTTTTAAAAGTTGGTTGAGAGACCCTCTCAAATTTTGCTTGTTCTTAATGAACCCTTGGTAAAAGTTAGCTCGGCCGAGGAAGCTTTGTAACGCTTGAACGTTATCTGGGGCCGGCATGTTTCTGATCGTGTTGGCTCTTTCTGGATCCGGCCGACGACCGTCTTTATTTATGATGTGACCTAAGTATTTAATATCTGGTAAGAAAAAGTCACACTTGCCTCCTTAACCTTAAATCCGTATTCTTGTATCTTTTTGAATACGTTTATTATATGGTTCCGGTGCTCCGCTGTAGTTTTACTAGTAACCAGTATATCATCCAAATAGGTTGTTGCGTAGTCAAGGTCGCCCAGCTGAAAAATTTCAGGTGCAAACTTTACTCCAAAAGCCAGTCTGTTGCATTTGTACAACCCTCTATGGGTGTTTATGCAGAGCAATTTGGAACTTTCTTCTTCCACCTCTATCCGAAGGTATGCGTCCGAGAGGACGATTTTAGAAAATATTTTTCCACCATTGAGTTTATTGAACATTTCTTCAGGGCTTGGGAGAGGATAGTGGTGATCTTGCAAGGCATCGTTTAACCCTTTGGAAAAATCTGAGCATACTCGTATTTGGTTGGACTTCTTTTTTACGTAGACCGTAGGTGCTGCTCACTCGCTGAAATCTGTTTTTGACAGAATACCTGCTTGTTCGAGTCTATCTAACTCTTTGTTGATTTGCTCTAGAGCAGAGAAAGGGACATTCTGTTTCTTTTTGAATACCGGTTGTGCACCGTCCTTCACCTTGAACTTAGCTTTCATCTTAGTACATTTTCCAAGGCCGCCAGAAAAAAACCTGGGGAAATTGTTGTTTGAGTTCCTTTTTGAGATTTACCAAATTGGACGTTGTACTTTGTATCTTGCGACAAAATGTACTCATTGGGCAATCCCAAAGATTGAATTTTTCTATCCAATCTGTTCCAAATAAGTTAACTGAAGTTTTCAATACGTAGGCTTTGAGCTTTTTGGTAACTCTATTTAGTGTTACTGTAAGTATTACCTCGCCTAAAATGTTAATCTTTTCGACAGTTAAGGATTTTGCTGTTTTCTCCGTTTTTAATAAGGTCGGCTTGTTTAATTTTCGCCAAGTACGCCAGTTAATGGTTGAAAGATCGGAACCCGAGTCAAACTGGAATTTAATGGGATTATTGAAAATATCTAGTTACATATTTTCTTTAAATTCCTATTGACAATATTGTCAGATTGAGCTTGCCTAATTTTACTTTTAGGTTTTCTCGTTCTGTTGGCGTACCAGCACCGAATTAAAGTATGCCCATTTTTATTGCAATTTTTGCAATATTTTTTGTTCTTAACTGGACAGAATTTCATCCAATGCCATTTACCACAATGGTAACATGGTCCGGGCGGTTTCTTTAACCTATTTGGGATTTGGTTACTGCGGAATTTAGGACATGAGATTTGCCTTTTGTCTTTTTGAGAGGAATAGGAGGTAGACTTGCATCTGATTTTATTAATCTGAGCCACACCTGATTCCTCGATAGTGTTTGAGTCACACTTTACAGATATTACTCTTTGACAGTCCTCTGCCAGTTTTTGGAGAGTCAATCCTTGTTCGTTCTCAAGCTTGGTCAGTACCCGTCGTCTGACTTCGGCGTCTTCTGCTGATACTAGACCTTGTGCGAAAATTAAGCACTTGAAATCATCAGCAGTCAGTTCGGCTAGTTTAAAATCATTACAGAGCTTGTTTACCGATGCTGCAAACGTTAGAAAATCTTGCTGGTTGTCTTTGACTGTGTTCAGGCATTTCCAACGTTTGTGGAACAAGGTTGTGTTAGGCCCGAATAGTTCCGATAGGAGCTTAATAGTCTCTGAAAAAACCAAGTCAGTGGTTTTCTTGGCTAGTATGAAGTCTACGGACCTACTATGTTCTGTAGTTCCCAGTTTTCTCAATAGTAGACATACTTTTTTTTACTGGGCCATTGTTCACAGTCTACGTTGAAAATATCTTCGTAGCGACTGTAAAAATCCTCGAACGTTTTGTCGTTCTCTGGTACGTATTCAAAGGTTTCCATTGAATTGTAGATTGTACTCTGGGAGAATATTGTATCTTTTTCACAGTTTGAGCCTTTTAATGCATTTACGAGTAATTCTTTAAGTTGTTTCTGTTGTAGTTCAGCATTCTGAAGCGTAATTTGTTGGAATTCATTTGTTGTTTATGTAATTCCAAAAATAGTTGTTGTTGTCTTTCTTCTGCGTTTTCTTGATGATCCAAATTTGCTTTTAGCATTTGGGCAATTCCTTTTTGAAAATCTTCCATATTTAGACAAACAAACATGACAGCGATTTTTGTTGCTTTGAAACCCGTGTACCAAGGGGAGGTACACAAAAAAATCTTGATAGATTTTTTTTTTTTTTTCAAAAAAAATATGGACAGACAATTAGTTAAACTAAACTAATTATGTGTTTAGCTTTTTCGAGATTGCGTGGTTCCGTTAATTTTAACGTAATTGTATAAATTTTCACCACACTTATTATGTATTTTTTTTATAGAGGTACAAAAAAGAGAAAACTCGCCTCAGTGAATTTGAGGGAAGAATAATTTTATGCACGAGATTCAACTCAGTTAGCTAAAAAAATATTTTAGATAGTTTTTTTTTCGAAAACTAGAGTCGTAAGTAGTACTTCGGCTCTTGTGTTGTCCGTTTGTTTTATGAACAAACTGGTTTTTTCTGTGTGTGGGTGTGTAATAAATCGTTCTCGTTATGTTATTTGGACAAACTTTAATATTCCGTAGATGTCGAATCACTAGTTCGTCACTGATGTTTGGTATCGGAATATATTTTTTTTATATGTAGACTCTGGGTGTTGCATTTAAATCGCTAATGTAGTAATACCAGCTTAATTTCTCGTTCAACACTGCTGTGGGAACGCGTGGAGTTTCTGTGTATTTTTCGAGTACACTGTCGCTATTGATATGGTGAGAACAAAATTCTCGAATCTTTCTGTCGCCACTTGATGTGGGACTGGTAAGGTATTGAGGTTTCGGTGTGAGTGCGTTTCTCGAATTCTTCGTCGCCACCGATGTGGGCCCAAAGTTGGGACCACGGAAGGAAAACACAGTACACGGATTAGAGGTAAGAAAGATATATTAAACAAAAAGGTTACAAAGATAGTGTAAGTGTAAGCGGAGCTTACTATGTGCTAGTGTCCAATATTGGTAGTCGTACGCGGCTGATAGAATAGTATTAGAATACTCTCTCCCCTCCTCTTCTTCTTCTCTCTAGAGTGTTATGTCGCATACTTTATATAGTCCTGGAAGAGTCCATGCTGTAGGTATGTTACGGTCTCACAACACATTATTAGTAAGGTTGCCTCTTTGTGTCTTTTCTATAAATACTTTCACGGTAATTGTTAGAATTAGCTCTTTGCTATGGTACCTAGGTTTTTTAATTTAAGCGCACTACTGGACTGGCATCGTGATCTCATCAATTTACACTTGAGCTGGCTAGATGTAACCGTAAATTCTATGCAAACAGTTTCTTTTCAGGCACTTCTCGCTTGTGGAACTCCCTTCCGGCTACATGCTTTCCAGCCAACTTTAATCTGCAAAACTTTAAATGCAACTTTTGGAAACTTTCAAATGAAAAGAAAACTGAAAGTGACTTTTGGCCAATTCTGTGGGATACGCAAGATTTTCAATTTTATTGAAATTTTAAATTAAGCGAACATCTTTAAATAAAAACATCTACGATCTTTCTATTTTATCATTAAAACAAAGCTACCAACTGCTGTTAGAAAATAAATTTTATTTGTTCTTTTTTCAGAGATTGAATAAACTGGTATAGATTTTTACTAAATTTTTGTAAAGAATGATGATAGCATTGCTTAAATCATATAAAAGTCTTTTGATCCTAATGCAATGATTAGTGAATAGATATTAAAATACCAATTTGATCGATAATCAAAGGCTGATAACCTACTACCTAAAGAATAGCAGAAAATATGTCCAGAGTTTAGAACGTGGAGTTTTTCGAGTTTGCTTAATGAGTTTTAACAGTGTCGCATCGGCACTAACAGCAGCAGTTGACGAAGTTTCTTGCAAATAGACAAACACAAATAGAAATATCGGATTCTGCAGGAGGAAGCCGGAAATGAAAGTGAATGTTTAGCGGAAATGAAACCATCAGTCAACTGGTACAAAGCGGGCAAGGCAAGGCCACTGTAAATCTCAAGTAAAAGGATGATGCGCTTCCTAATGGCGAAATATTTGACGCCAACCGCCTTGACGATTGGTATTTTTCAGCTGAGATATTCTGTCTCTGTTGCTTTTGATTTTCACATTGACTTTTGAAATTACATGAAATATCTTTAGAAAATTGACCACACTTCACTTAACAATATATTTGTTTAACGCGTGAAAAATTGCAGAAACATGAGTAATTATCGTTTCTCGTTTATTTGCATTATTTACATTAGGACAGTTTTCCTCATCTTTGTTGTTATTATCACAACGTTTCAGCCGTTGTGTCTTCCGGCTTTCATCAGGTGTATATCGCTCCGGGCAACCAACACCTGATGACGGCCAGAGAACACAACAACAACAAAGATAAAGACAACATTCCGAATTTAAATACTGTAAATGTTACCTCCTCTTCCCCAAAATACAGACAGAAATTATCCCTTCCTAATTCTACATTCGAAGGGAAAATGGACGTGTATAAGAGGATACAGTATATAAGAGGATACAGTGTATACGAGGATTCAGTACAGTCTATAAGGGGGGATGCATTACAGTGTATAAAAAGATATAGTACAGTGTATAAGAGAAAACAGCGTGAACAAATTGAACAGCGATAGTATTAATCATATAAAATGCAATATAATCCATGATATTTCACTTCTAAGTTGAACTGTAAACATCTTTTCTAAGTACAACTAAGTTTTTCTGTCATCAAAATGAAGTCATATTTTATTTTTTCACCTGTGACTCCTTAAATATATCCACAAAAAGTGGCGACATTATTTAAGTATAAATCCGTACTACTACTGGTTTGCAACAGAAGCATTTATGCACTCTGCCTAAAACTGAAATGCCTCTTCCCGGTTCTCTGCCAGGGTCAATGTAGCATCTGTGCACTCTTCCTAGGAACAATCTGTCGCGCCACGACCATTCGCTGTCTCACAGAGAGGTATCTTCGTGCTTAGAATCAAATTGACGTTCTTCCTTCCTCAGCTACGGATCAGTGTAGTATCTGCTTCAGATTAATCTGTCGTTCCACTCCCTTCTACCGTGAGTCAGAAGAATCTGCGTATTCTGCCTAGGACCAAAGTGACATCTTCGTCTCTCAGCCAAGGATCAGTGTAATATCTGTACGCTCTGACTAGCATCAATCTATCGCTATTCGACCCTCTACCATAGAACAATCTATGCGCCCAGGTTAGGATCAACGTGCCGGGCCTCAACTCCTGGACAAAGGATCAAAGTTATGCTCTCTATCTCTCTGTTAACGATCATTGTAGTATCTGTAGCCTTTAATTTCGTATTTAAAAATCAATATTACGATATTGTCTAAGCAGAATGATCCACAGTACCTGGTTAATTTCAAGTTGAACGTTCGCATCAGGCTGGATTCGCATGTTATTTGAAATCTATCTGTTGGGTTTATTATGGGAAAAGTTACACGAAAAGAAAAAAAAATACAAGTGGCTTATTATATAGATATTGAGAAGTAAAAGTTAGATTTGCCAAATGTATTGGATTTATGTGAGGATTAATTTATGTCAGTGGTTCTCAATCGGGGTCCATGTAACATTACTAGGGGCCCCCAAAAAATAGAAAATTGGGGGTCCACGGTGATATTTTAGTGGTCTATAGAGAAATTTCATTTCAGAACAGTTGTTACAACTGAGAATTGGAATTTCTACACTAACCTACGCCATATTAAAATACTAAAAAAAGAAAAACAACTCTAAAACTAACAGAAAAAGAGATGAAGCGATGTAAGTTAGCGTCCCTTTTACTCCACCGGATTTTTTATTGTAAAAATTGACTAAAAACTGAGAAGGATATATAATGGTAGGATTATATATATATATATATATATATATATATATATATATATATAAAGGAAAATTATGTAATGGTTTTTAAATTATTATATAAATTAATTTAACATATTAATAATAAATAATGATATTGATTTTAAATATTAATAAAATAAAATATTAATATTAATTAATTAATATAGTGATAGACCCAACATTGTGAAAAGACATCGATGAGGCCGAATATTAAAAACTTGAAGAGCAGCATCAACCACCGGGATCTCAATGAATAAATCTGCACTTTTGTAAAATTTATTAATTACTCACATATTTTAAATGGTTTATTATGTGATTATTACTAGTGTACATAAATGATCCATAGAATTTAGTTGCTAAATACAACTTTATTTTCATTTAGTTTTGCTTTAAAATAAATCATACACATTTACTATTTCTATAATTCAATACCTAAACTTATCTATTAGTAAAAAATAAAATAAACTTTTTTTCATCGAAAGGTTATGGGGTCACCAAAAAAAATTATGAGAAAAGTGGTCCATGGGTAAAAGTGGTCCATGGGTAAAATAAAGGTTAAGAACCACTGATTTATGTTAAGAAAATGTATATAAATATTTGCTTACTTAAAAAATAAGGTAAAATTTTAGATATTTTAAACAATGCAGTAATTCAAAATTACTGACATGAACGCAAACATTCAGAAATTAAAACAATGTTGATCAGTGATAAAAATAGATCTCTTGATAATTAGTTCAATCATTAGTCAAAACTGTTGAGTTTCTACTCGGAATTCTGTTTAGAAGTTACGTAAATATTTACTTAGCAAGTTTATCATAGTAACGACTTTCCTTTGAAAGTTCATTCGTGTTTCGAAAATGCTCAGATAAAGTAACAAAGCAGTTAACTGAACACTTAAATAAAAACTTCAACATACAATTCGTTTTCACATATTGATTTTTGACATACTTTGTTGGATATTCGACATCAGTCGTTTATGTTTTAGTATATACTAAGAAAAACATTCAATACTGTGTTTGCTGAACATTTTGAAAACAGTTATTTATAGAATTCCGATGAAAAGGCAACGTAATGAAATTTTTTCTTACTATAAAAAATTATAACTCAGTATTAATATTTATTCTAGTAGCTTTTCTTTACGCTTAGTTCGAGTAAAAAGTTGTCAGTGTATTTTCCAGCTTTTTTTTGTATCAGATTAAAGGCAAATATTCTTGTCATTGTCAGCAGAATGACTCGAACGTAATATTCATTTAGCCTTTTCTGAAATGTATCCAAGACAAATCCACATACAATCCTTTTTTTATAATAAGTTGAAAATAAAGGATTTGTTTTTTGGTTTATCTATGCATTATCCGTGTCGACATTATATGTTTTAAAATTAGGATATAGGAATCCCGACAAAGTTTTAAAATGTCAAAATATAAAAGCTTTGTTGGGATCTCTATATCTAATTTTAAACAAACACACACACACACAAACACACACACACACACACACACACACACACACACACACATATATATATATATATATATATATATATATATATATATCTATATATATATATAATTATTTATTTAAAAATATGATTCCAAATCGCGACATAAGAAGTCCCATGTTTCAAAACAAGAGCCGAAAATTTCAATATAATTATTTAAATTAAATTGAGTTAAAATAGGCTCTGTTCCATCTTCAAGCGAAATTTTTTTTGGAATAACGTGTTTCTGAAATTTACGTGTTTTAAAAATTGAAATCAAAATTTCCATGGTAACAGCTAGGGCGAATTGTTTAAATTGGATAGGCGGGTGTTGGGTGTTAATATTAAGTATCAGTATGGAGTTATTTTCGTAGATGTCAAGTCAGGAAAAGGTGGGTGTGTCTAAATTTGAAACGGAAGATGTATTAACCCTCGTCTAGTTTGCATGTCTATGGAGATTTATTTATTTTTTTATTTTATTTCTTCATGAAAATAATCACTTCAGACTTCGGACTATAGTGTGGCACTATGGAGAAAGGAGAGGTTAGAAGATTCATTTGAACTCGAACGTCAACTACAGATACCAGGAGAAACAGTCAACTAATCCACTAATCACATTTGGGAGTAACTACTAAGTTTTTTTGGTCGGGCACAACACCAAAAATTGTGTGAATCGAGCCAAATTCAGTTGTCTAAATTACGCAAAAATGAAAATATCACTGACATTCTCATTTAACAGATTTTACCAAAATTGCACAAATTTTTTTAAATACTAAAGAGTAAATTATTCAATAAAAACGTCATTGGCGACTTCGGAATCTCCTGCAACTTTTCTGGACGCTTTTAAGATGTTAAATGCTGCCATAATCCTTGCCTTCAGTTCATCTTTGGAGTTTTGTTGGCCTCTCGCTCAACTGCGTCTCACACATAATAATCAAGGGTTGCAAGTCTGGGGCTTTCGGTAGCCAGATGTAAATGGTGATGTGGCCGCAGAAATTGTCTCACAGCCATGACTGGTTTCTCCTGTTTGGGTGGTATGGTGCAGAGTCCTGTTGCCAGACATACTGTCTTCCAGCAGCCACACTCTTGACTCATAGCAGCACTACCTCCTCAAGGCAAATGGTGTAGGCCTCCATGTTGAGTCTGAGGCTCTCACCAACAGATTCAGGAGATCATTACTTATCAGGACGATAAGAGTGAGTTTTCCGAGCTGCTGTAACTTCGTAATCACCATTAGACTCATCCAACTCTTTCCGAATCCTCTGCACTGTCCTCTGAAATGTTCGTATTGGATCTTCTGGCGCGAATGCTAAGCAGTACATCATGATGTTTCCGAACTGCTAGCGGAAGGATTTGCGTCATTGTGGTCTTTTTCTCACAGACCGTGCCTAATTGACCTTACTATACTGTTAAGTCAACAAAATCAAAAACTAATAGCGCGCCTAAAATGGCGACAACTTACCTATCGCGCCCTGTATGTATTTATGTATATATATATATATATATATATATATATATATATATGTGTGTGTGTGTGTGTGTGTGTGTGTGTGTGTGTGTGTGTGTGCGTGTGTGCGTGGGTGTGCGTATGTGTGTGTATGAAAGGCAATATATTTTTTATTTATTAATCCGACAATTTTGTTTTTTTTCATCACGGTATTATGTTATTATTCGTGGATTTAGTAGACGTTTCGTTTATTTTATATTTATATTCGGCGACCGCCCTGAATATTTGAGAATTTTGATTTAGTAAGATTTCTCGAATGTTCCAATCAATATATGTGTAGTGTTTAAAATAAACGGAGCGTCTACTGAAATCTCAAATATGACTATACATTGAAAATAACGTAACGTTAAAATTATATATATATATATATATATATATATATATATATATATATATATATATATATATATATATATATTTCAGTATGTTAAATAAACAGACCATTTACTTAAATAAATTGTAACTTGTAACTATAACGTATGAAGAAAAAATATATTAATTAATTGTCGGACTTAATCCATTTCAAGATACACACGCACAACACACACACACACACATACACACAAATATATATATATATATATATATATATATATATATATATATATATCTTGAAGTCAACATTTAGACGCAATCGTCAGGCCACGAGTGCTGTTTTTGTTTATATATATATATATATATATATATATATATATATATATATATATATATATATATATATATAAAAAATGTATTAAGTCCGACAATTAATTAATATATTTTCTCTTTATACGTTATAGTTACAAGTTATGGTCTGCTGATTTAAACATACAGGTCGGTAAATGTAATTAATACTGTCTAATTAAAAACTGCATTTACTTAAATAAATTGTATCTGTAAAAACAACGTACAAATAGAATATATATATATATATATATATATATATATATATATATATATATATGATGTCTCAAAATGATACAATTTTATGTTTATTACTTAATTATGATACAAAACAAATAGATGCATATATCGTACGTCAAAACTTTATGGAAAATTTTCAACACGTGCTCCCTCTGTATCCCTGCAAATTTCAAATATAAAATTTTAGCTTTGCAAAAAACATTCTGTAGCATTTTGCACTGCCAATTGAATGCGTTCTTTAAGCTCAGCTAAACTATTAATCTTTTGGTGATAAACCTTTGTTTTTATGAAACCCCATGCAAAGAAATCCAGAAGGGGCTAATAAGGATGCATTCTTGTGTACTCATTATTAAAATCGGTCTGAAAAGGAATGAAAATAAAATTAGTAAAGAATTAGAAAAATTAAGAATTTATAAAGTTATCAACAAAATTAAAAATTTATATACTTGTAGCACATTATACATGACAAACATAAATAAAAGTAAGTTTTGTTTTTTTTTAATTTCCGATTTCATTAAAATAGATAGTTAATTCTGGGACACCCTATAAATATATACATATATATTATGTGTCGGTGCATCAAATTCATACGTTGGACATACGACCACTCCACTATCCAGAAGGTGAATCTATTACTTCACAGATTAATTAAATACACCGCCACATCTATAAATATATAAACTAGGTAATAAAAACAAATATTCGTAGGCAACAGTTTATGCAAATGATTCCAAATTTTAGTAGCCTTTACCATAATATAATTATGCGATGTTTTCTGTGCGAATGAAAAAACATATATGCATAAATATATGTATATATAATGATATAAAATCTGTCAAAATGTAAGGATATGTAGTATAGGCTATTATTCCTATTCTACATTTAACAGTTTGTTACTGTCGTAGAACTACATAATAAATCATTCATCAAAATTACAAGTTTCACATAATGGCATATTCTTATTTGTGATAACAATCCCATCTCTTTTGTCCAAGACAGTGATAAGATTTCTTTTATTTTTATCAAAATTTTCTAATACTTTTATGTCTCTTTAATGGCATTTCTATAGCCGTCAGTAAATAAGGTTTTTATAAAACATATCAAAAATCTTTGAGTTTTATTTATTTATAATCTTTCAAGGATGTTTATCGCTAAAAATGATTAAAGTTTGCGATAATTAAGCAGAGAAAATAAATTTTCCTCTACTTTATAGAATTAATATTAAAAGTTAAAGAGTTTTGAGAAATTATCTACTTTAAAACTTTGCTGTGACGATCTGTGGCCTAGTTATTCTTTTTTGTTCAGTTTTGTATTTATTTAAGAAGAAAACATTTCTGAAGACTGGCAAGATAAATGGGTTTTTTTTCTTTAAACAATAATGACAGGGTTTATAGGGAGGGCACGAATAGAACAGACTGAAAAAAAAATAGAGACAGGGGAGGTAACCTACGGAGGCCGGCACCAAAAGCAAACAGAATTAATCAACAGCAGTAGCTAGTGGCCAATGCAAGTAAAAATAGCAACCAGCCTGTAAGTTTCGACAATTTGTTTAGGACTTAAGAAAGGGGACAAAAAGTGACCGACAAGATTTTAAGTTTTACATTTTTGGCTTTTACCGGTGAAAAGTATTCGAGAGGTGTTGTAGATGGCAAAATGACAACGGGACAATTACCTTGACACTAACATTGACGTCGATAGCAATCGGCAGACGAGAGGTTGAATCGACTTATTTAATTGAAACACACCGAAAGCACAGAGCAATTAATCTTAAATTATTTGAAGCGAACATGTATCTGCTTGGTTCGGACTAATAGCCAACAGCTGCCAACTAGCGTCGCTCTAAACTATCGACTAGCGAAATTTACAGTGAGAACAAAGAAAGTGGGCAAAATCTCTTTAATTTTAGAACTTTGAACGTGATGGAATTTCTTTACAACAATTCCATTCAAGCTTTGATTAATGAAACGAATCTACAAGGCAATTATGTACGGTAGTTTATTTTTAGTCTTTGGTCTTTTTTAAAATTTTATCTAGTAACAAAGGAATAAAACTATTTTTATTTGAGATAAAATTAATAAATATTGAAATTATGTGTACTGCTGACTTTATAATAGTGTGTGCTTCAGATAAAGCAACGACTATAAGAGTAAATGCTAAAGTTTCAATTTCATAATCCAAAGATCAAATCTCTTTCGCCCCTAGTATTTATACATTTGATCTTTGCTTAAGCTGGCACAAGGCTAAAAAAAGCGTGTGTGGATTAAATTGGCTAGAGTTTGAACTAATTTGATAGTTGCTACTTCACAGCAGAACACCAAAATTAATTTAGTAGAACACAAGGCCATGGTTTTGGTGCACCACATAAAAATTAACTCAATACAATAGTAACGGCGATACCCTTGTGTTAAATCCTGCTAAAATATGTTCTGTACAATGAGGCAGTCCTAAGAAACCTAGAAGTCAAACCAGAATGTATTATTTCACCGCAGACACAATCTTAACAACAAAATGACAGAATTGATCATGGATGCTGAAATGCTCTTTCTCTGCTGTTTCTGAATTGTTTCTTTCATTCAGTACAAGTGGTTGCAACTCCTACATGAAACCGGAGTATCCTAACTAGAATTGGTTGATCTGTTTTAGTAGAGTGTGTCATCGCTTATCATCCGCCATAGACCACCGCATATCAAGTCAATGTATTGATCTGTTGTGTATTTGTGCAACAGGAGAGTTACTGCCTGCTCCAGTATTTTTATTTTGTCATTTTGGTTTGGTCACCTAAGTGACTCGGGTTTTGTCTGTTTCCGCCATATTGATCTATCTGGTTAGGTTGGATCTGCCAGGAGATAAACTTCCGCCGGGTTAGCTCTCCTGGTCATTTTATTTTATTTTATTACACTGGACATCAGATTAAACGGATCGTAGTCAAACAGAGATAAGATGATGATTATTATTATTATTAGTAGTATTGAGTATGAGAGCAGTACGCCAATGAAATGCGCTGGGTTAAAAATATAGTCCAGTGTACTCATCATGACACCCAATCTTATAAAGGTGTGCCAAATAGATGCCTCACTTTCAATATGGTGATAGGTTTTGATAATAGCAAAGCATAACTTTGCAGTTGGACCCAGTTAGAATTCGGCTAACTTGGTTCGCTCAGACGGACTTTCAAGTTGCCTTGGCTGCCTCATCGTTCAAAATTTTTAAAAAACTTCCTGTCTTGAATAGAAATGTCCACTCCGTCAGCCCCTAAGTGACGTCCATCTGACTAGCAGATCTGCGACACTGAACTGTAGCCCATCTCAAATCACCAAAACAAACATGTACATGTTGGAAACTCCAATCCAAATTAAGATCAGAAGCCATGAAAGCTATGCTTGTTATTATTGTTATTAAAAGTATTTAAATGATAATATTTACATAGAATAAACAGTAAAAATAAGCAGAAGATAAAAGCTTGAATCATTTTATACATAACTGCAAAGAGCCGATTCTACAGCAATAGCCAAGAATGAGAAATATGTAATAAATGATTTAGCAATTTTGTCGTATTTACGGGCGAAAAAGGATTTTGACTTATGATGGAGTCAATGAAAAAGGCGAGCTAAGAATAATTAGATATCTCGCACAAAAACATTTTACCTCTTTTCCCTCCCACCACCTAAGTAGGCTTGTGGCAGATTTGCAATTAATATTTTCTTACAAACAAATACTAAGGAGTCCAAAAGCAGAAATAATATGGCTGCTTAATTTATGCTTACTGTGACTGGAGCCTATTGGTAAACGACTTCGTTTTTAGACAAGCCGTGGAGTGATTGCAATGTCATTTTCCCTAGAATTAGGGAAATTAATTAACATTTTGTTGTTTTGCTGTGGATTTGGTTACAATTTGCAAATGCAAAAAACATCAAATCTAACCTGATAAGGCTGACAGAGATATCTTTTACCATCGATGAGAGAGAGCGAAACAGACAGACAGCAGACAGACAGACAAAGAAAGAAATAAAGACAGACATGAGTCCTTCTCACACAATGTGGTGCCACAGCCTCACTACGCTACTGTTACAGTTGTACTTTCCGTAGCAAGTCGGCTTTTTACGTGGAATTGCCCCACGCCTATCAAGTTTTGAATTCAGAATAAACATTTTCCTAGACTGGTTACCAACCAAAGCTAGAAAGCCTAGTATCTCATTAATGCTATTTGACCTATAGCTGAGGGAAGAAGAAATGGATTCATATGTTTCCTAATGACATTTTTGCGAAAGTGAACGCAACGACTTCAGCTGGAATTCGAACACGTCATGCCGATTCCACATTCTGCGCACATCTACCATGGACAGTAACTATATTAAATCGGTATTGTAGAACTCATTTACACAGAATACACGAAGGTTATTCTTATTCTGCGTCTTTGCTGCTTTTGATGATAAACTAAATTCCTAATATTCAGAATTTTTTTACTCACAAACTTTGCGCACTTCAACAAAATCTACACTTAATAATTGAAACCTTTATGCAGTTTGCGAGATTATAATTTCACATTGTAAATAACACATACATATTCTATGAATAAAATAAATCCTTTCTGTGTCCGCAACACTAACAACAATAAAATCACTGTTGTTGAATACCTTTGTTAAAAAAAAGCAGGTTAACGTATTTTAAGACATAATATTTTTTACAAGTCTAAGAATTTCTAATGTGTTAATTAAATCTTGAAACCAAAAATCTACCTTTTTTGACGTGATGTCTCTTCTTTCTTGAAGCTTTTATTTTAGTCTTAATTCTAAGCTAATATATTAAATCTAGTATTTTCAACAAGAAAAATACTTTCCTGTATTTCAAACTGAAATTGGAATGTTTTGTTTTTTTTTTTAAATCGTTAAAATCGGCCATTTTGACCAATCTCTCAACACAACATAATTCTCTTTTATAAAAAAAAATCTTTCAAAAATAAAATATACCTTTCTGAAACTTTATTTGGAGAAGATTAACCGATTTAACGTTTAATCTGAATTAAAACAACTATTAGTTACTTTTAGTTTAAAATATCACATAAAATATTTTTAACACAGTTGGGTGTTTGGTATGTTTGAGTAGAGCGAAAATAGCATAAAAATTACCTGACGACCACAACGTGAACGATTTTTATATTAATTTTTAACTACAGAGTAATCTTAAAAAAAAATGTATGAAAAAGTAATCTAATGATTTATTGAATGTTAGCTACTTTGGTTTTATAGTATTACTTACGAAGCTGCTTGTGAAGGAAATGTTATAAAATTACCAATAAAGTTTAAATTTACTATAATTATCACTTTTATTTTTTGATATCGTGTATGGACGTCCGTATTTACAAAAATTGACACATTTATACACACACACAAAAATTACTAATTAAGCTTTTCCATTTATGATTAGTAAATATAATTTTTACTTAATAACAATATCACCTACCCGTTAAAATTAATACATAATGTTAAAATATTTAAAGCCTTATAAATTATTCTAATTAAAATTTTTGAAAAATGAAAATAATTCATTAATCATCAATTTGTGTATATTATATCTTATTCTTAAATCAATTAAAAGCTTTTCTAATTAAATAATGTCTTAGTTTTATTGCATTTTTCATTTTACGATTCAGAGCAAATTTTCTTTAACTCGTGTTGGCAGAAAAGATTATTCTAAGTTCTCCAAGAACTTGTCATTACAACTTAAACTTTATCGCTAGAAAAATGAATTTCATGAAATTAAATAAGTTTGGGGTAACAGATGTAAAACAAATATTTTTACCGCAATTTTCTATAACAGTACCGTTTCAAAAATAATTAATTCATTTGTGAATAAGTTTTGAAAATTTCATTGAAATCGAAAAATTATCTGATTTTTGCAAGAATTTCCAAGGCACTCGAATTTCACAAAGTAATTTATAGACACCCGTTGACGCAAGCAAATCAAAACATTTAATCAAAATTTAGAAAGTTCTAAAAAAGTTTAAAAATATAATCTAATCATCAAAAACGTAAAAAATTAACCATAAAACTTTGTTTTTGTTAACTTTAGGGAATTTTTCATCATGTATGCTCATTTTTAGCGAATGTTTGAAGGTACCTACTATTAAACTATTATATTTTGGAAATCTTAAAGTGACAGTAATAAGTAATAAGTGAGGTAAAAAGTAAAATGTAATGGCGCCAAGCTCCTAAATATAGAGGGTCTGTCTGCTTCAATAATCTCATTCATCAACGTTATACGTAAATAAGAATTATTAGATTTCATAATTATGCATGTTCGTTCCAGTTTTAGTTGAAATCAAACCCATGAAATATTTTATATATCAGCCCATGAAGAAAATCCTGCTTTATCAGTTGAGGAATTGGCAGTGGTTCTCAGTTCAAACCATACAACTGTTCATCGTCATCTTCAACAACATGGAAAAGTTCCTAAACTTGGAAAATGAGTGCCTCATGAATTGTCTGAAAACAACCTCAAATCCCGAGTTGACATCTGCTCTTCTCTCTATTCTGGCCAACTTGTTTCACCTTTTTTTGGATAGGCTTGTGACTGGCGAAGAAATTTGGATCTTTTATCAAAATGTTAAGCGTCGTAGACAGTGGCTTGGTAAAGGGGGAGGACCCCAGTCACAACCGAGAAGGGAACTTCATGGGCAAAATGTTCTTCTTTCAATCTGGTGGGATCGCCAAGAAATAATCCACTTTGAATACTTACCACCGAATGCAACAATTAATGTTCAAATATACTGTCAGCAATTAGAGCGTTTGAACCAAGCTTTGAGGAAAAAAAGACCTGCTCTAGTGAATCGAAAAGAGGTGATGTTTCATCAGGACAGTACGCGACCTCACACAGCAAGAATCACGTCACAAAAGATCGAAGAACTTGGTTGGGAGAAAATTCCTCATCCACCTTATTCTCCCGATCTTGCTCGTTCAGACTACCATTTTTTTCGTAACTTACAGAATCATTTGGAAGAAACAGCTTTTGTAACACAGGAAGAGGTTAAAACTGACATTTGTGAGTTCTTCGAATCAAAGCCAAAAGAACTTTACAGTAATGGAATTAGTAAGTTTTGTTAATAGATGGAAGGATATCATAGATAATCAGGGAAAATACTTTGTTGATTGAATCTGTAATTAAATGTAACATTTGGTCACTTGTTTTCTTTATTCAAAATTCGGACAGAACTTATGGGATAACTTATATATATATATATATATATATATATATATATATATATATATATATATATATATATATATATATATATATGAATGACGTTTTTCTGCATAAGCGAAATCGAATTCTATTTAAATCTATATATGTTCTAAAAATGCATGACTTCACTTCAGGCCTGTGCTCTCTGTCACAGTGGCAGATATCTTAACAAAAATATCTTGTCACAGAAATTCTGCGATGGAGAAGAGAGGCTAAGTAAGCAAATCAATTCCTCATCATAACTATCCTACCTGCCAAGTTCCCGAAAAAAGCTCTTTCCTCAATAGTCACCCTTAAAGGGGTTCAATAAGATTTAACAGAATACAACAAACACTGTCGAAATTGAAACATGATTGTATCCATATATCATTATTGTTATGGGTTTCTCTGAGCAATTTCTTTTCAAAAAAGAGGCTAATGAACTGCCCCGTGCGCCAGTTTGACATGGAACTAATCTAGATATTTCTGAAAGGAACGCCCTTTGCATACGAAAACACCCACACGCATGCAACACACAATTTTATTCTTCTACATTTTGTGAGACTGAGAAATGAATCTACATTTTGTGAAGTACCTAAGACCGTAAAAACCAAATTATGTGTTAACAGATTCAGGAATAAATCTGTTTCATACTCATTAATCATTTCACTTACAAAAACAATATGAAAAGGACAGCAAAAGAAAGAGAGAGAGAGGAAACTGATTACCAAATGTTAGCCTCCCTTCAGGAACACACTGTCTTTAGTATCCCACCTTTTACACCCGCTTTTTATTCTTACACGTAAACAATAAACTGTCAGTGGCAGAAAAGAGCGGACATTAAACCACTTGACTTCTGAAATCAAATCCTTGCATAGGCGGATCAGTTCAATATCCTTTAACAAAAGAACACTTTGTAAATGTCCTTATTGATATTTTGCACTGCTATTTCAACTGTATCAGTTTTCACCAGCCGGTGATTAAGACAGTCCTAAGTTACTTGGGGCTCTTCCTGACTGTCAGATAGCCAAAGGTGACAGGCATTAAACAGAATTTTTATACAGACAAGGAGGATGTCGTGTTAAAGCAACAAACAGGGCAGCCATAAAGCAACCTCTCCGCAAAACTGGTCAATGTCCACTGTCCCTAGACAATGATGAAAATAGTCCAATTCTCTTAATTTCGTTTAAGATTACATCCCCTCATCTTTGCTATTATGGATAATATAATGGTAATTTGTTTTATATTGCCTTTTACTTCAGCTGAGTTGTTCACCAGTAAGACCACGAGCCGTTTACGTTTAACAATGCATGAATCAAAGCAGATATTGGTATTTAAATAATAACAGTAACAAGAATAAAATTATATTTAAATAAAGCATTAACGCAAAAAACATTTGAAATTGTTTTGCTTTTTAAATTATCACCTGAAAAAAAAACTTGCAAAGCAAATAGTTTTATTCATTTTATTATTGCTAGAAGATAAACAAAATCTTATTTAATTAATATAAACAGGAATATTAAAAGAAGAAAACATATATTTACAGTAAAGAGATAAATGAAAGAGAAGATAGAAAATAGTCGGTACCCCCAATAATTGGCTAAAAATCAGTAAAGCATAATGAAAGCTTAAATTTTTATTTAAGCTTTCATTATGCTTTACTGATTTATTGTTTTATTGTCAAAATGTTTATGTTATTATTAAGAGGAAAGAACAAAGCATTTTTTAATTATTCAAAAAAAAATTCCTTCTTTCTAACATGTTCAAAATTTGGGTAAAAAATCTCGTTTTTTTTGGGGGGTATATTTTATTTTAGCGGGATTTTTTAAAAGGAAAAAATAAGTTTTGTCTAAATTTCTCTAAAAAAAGTTAAAAATGGCCGTTTCGATTGGTTTTTCGGAAGAATCGACTAAAAATCATTCAAATTTCTATTTGAAATACTCCATAGTATTTTTTTCTGGAATTAGAAGATTTAATCCTTTAACTTTCAATTGAAGCTTCAAAAAAGATGTTTTCCTTTATAAAAAATACATTTAAATCTTAGGTATAAGAATTTGGGGGGTAACTAGAAAATAGTTAACCGGTTATCGTTGTTCTATCAAAGACTAAAATAGGAAGAAAAAGAAAAAGATGATTTTATTTATATATTAAAGGTAAACAACATTCAAACTTAAAAAGCTTCTTCATACAGAGGGAGTGCTGCTGAGACTATATATATATATATATATATATATATATATATATATTATCCTTACTTTGAACTGAGAACATTTTACATTTTGTTGTAAGATTTCAAATCGTTACTTATTAGAATAATAATAATTGTAATCAAAGACTACAAACAAAAATACCTTCTCATGGATATGGGGGTGCCATCAGGTAAAAATATATCAGTTACAGAATAGGAAAAATATAAAGTTCTTGAAATTGAAAAAATGTGTCACCTTTTTAACGGAATGCATGGAAGCTGTTGTTCAAAAGCTGTTCAAAAATTGCAGTGTGTAGAACTGCTTATTTAACGAAAGTAGTATAATCAATTTGAAAAAATATAAACAATATACAAATAAAAGTATCACTTAATATCAGAATATTTTCAAACAGAGTGCATCGTTGTCTATATTTCTGAGTTAAGTTATTGTAACTATATACACTAGTTACTGTGTTCAAATTGTTGTCCTCATCGTTATTGTCATATTAATATGAATAAAAGCGTTGGTTGAAGTAATTCTGTGACTTGACCCAAAGAGTTTTGAGTTCAATACCTGGCCACAGCAGAGGTGAACAAAAACTTGGAGTGTTGAGTTACGAAAGGGAAATACCTGAAACTGAGATATCCAGAAAAAAACATGGCACGTGCGATGAGAACGATCTGTCCCAGTGGACTAAATTAAGGATTCCGTTCGAAATTCCAATGTATATCACCTGAAGAAGACCCAAGCGTACAACGGGGGAAACACCATCAATATGACAATAAAGATGACGACGACAGACCGAACAAAGTAGAGTGCATATTTTGTCGTCTTTCTTTTTCCCTAGGTTTTCAGTAATGACTCTGTGATGGACTGTACTAAACAGAAGGCAAAAGAAGAGGTAGATAATAATAATAATAATAATAATAATAATAATAATAATAATAATAATAATAATAATCAAAGCTAATCTCCCTGGCATCGTGATTAGAGATCGAGAAGAGGACAAATGCTCCTTATTGACATGGCAGTTTCTGCAGACTCCAATATACATTTGAAGAACTTCAAAAAACTATCAAAATACAAGGATCTTGAAATCGAGATCTCAAAAATTTAGTGCATGAGGACATTAATTGATTGGAAAATTTTTTCAATAAACTCATTGATGGAATCTCTGGTAGCCCATGCCTTAAAGAAATACAAAAAAAAAAAATGTACTCACAAGTACAGCCCACAACTTATGAAGGGCTTTATTTATGTAAAATATGTGCGATTTTTTTAAACTGCTCAGTGGAAAATGTCATGATGCCATTTTTGACCTTAGAAGGAAAGAAATGTGTATTCACCAGAAACCAAAATAAATAATAATAATAATAATAATAATAATAATAATAATAATAATAAGAAGAAGAAGAAGAAGAAGAAGAAGAAGAAAAAAATGAACCCGTGGCCGAAAAATTAAAACGTTAGCTGTGTGGAATAACTTAGTGGATTGATTGGTGAATTTAGTGACATTAGCAATTGTAAGTTTAATCTCTGGGCTAAGTAGTACAGACTAGCAATAATTGAAATAGTACTAAAACAGAACAAAATGGTATATCCCTAGATATGGACGCAGAACGAGAACAATCTACCCCCGTAGATTAAAGGGTTCATTTTGAAATTCCCTGAAGGTTACGACGATCCACAGACAACTAAAGAAGTATGAAGCGCACAACGGCGGAAATTGTGATGATAACAAAAACGAGGACATTGTAAGTAATAAGTGCTCATCCCAGAAATTCAGATAGAAGTTAGTTAAAACAAAATGTTCTTAATTCCAATGTAATAATAGACACCCAAATGTTTTCGGCTACTAAATGAAAATTAGTGCACATCTTCCCCCCTCTCACTCTCTCTCTCTTTCTTTCCCCTTTCTCTCCTCTCACTTCAATTTTTTATTTTATTCATTTATTTTTTGTTTGTGTAATGATTAGGCTTTACACCATGCCTTCCTCATTGACTGAAAAAAAATTCTTTTACATCGAATTCATAGGTTCGTTCGATATGAAAATAGATTCCAAATGTACCTTTAGGTTTATTCTCTATAAATGCTGAATATCGTAAGAAAATACTGATTTAAAAACGAAGTACTGTTTTCCATCTTAAAGGTGTCTATAGGAATCACTTGATAGACTTAAAGCGGGAGAAAACTGGCATGGCTGCTATTAAAATGCCAGTTTCCAAAATCTCGCCAATTCTTCCTTTATCCATGCTGTCATCAATGAATCCGTTCTAAGCTATTCTGTCACAGCTGGCCAGAACGCGGCGGGAACTCTATTTAATTGGACTGCCACAATGCTCACATTAGAAACACTGCTTTCTGAACAAAACAATTCTGAGCTGTAAAGCAGACAAAATCTTAATTTTTTTTTCAGGCAAATTTTTTAATCATTTAAAATGAAAAGTGAAATGTATTTTTAGATTTTGCTTTTCTTTTTAGACATAAGGGTGAGATTATCTTTAAAAAGACTAATACCATTGACGTCATCAGCGTTGTCATTGACTGATTAACTTTTTGCAGCCGTTCAAAATATTGATCAATATAAAACTATTCATATTGCCAAAGTGACTGATGTCCTGAAATATTGCTCAATAAAAAAAACAATCGTAAATACGTTTGTAATAAGGCTTGTGTAAAAGCAAAATTTGCATAATTTTTTTTTTCATTTGCTCTCAGTTGATTTATTTTGTAAACTAACAAGATACCTAAAAAAAAAAACCAGTCACACACAGTCTATAAGTGGGTGCAAATAGTTACAAAAGCAGTGATATGTCGGGATGAACCATCTGACCCACCCCCAAACATGCAATGTAAGCATACGGCACACCATTATTAAACGGACACCAGCTTGTACATTACCTTGTTGGTAACTTGGATCCATGGCTTCATGGGGTCTGCGCCACATCCGAATCCTACCATAATCTCGAAACAACTGCAACCGTGACTCATTTTACCATACAACATGCTATCACTCCTTTAAGGTCAATTATGTTTGACACGAGTTCAGGTTAAACCCTGTGTCCGGTGTAATGGTGTTAATAAGGACACTCTTGTGAGTCTTCTGCTTCCATATTTCATGAAAGCTAAAGAATGCTGAAGTCACTTGTTGAATATGCATCTTATGGAGTGAATGTGGACGTGATGTGAGACAGTGTCACTTGTCTGTTACCGTAGATAATTCTAACCAAATGAATCTAGTTGCGATTATTAAGAACATGTAGTCGGCCATTTTTCTGTTCGCGGTAGGCGGTAATGTTTTCATTAGGCATACCTAGTATCGACATGACTCTGTAGATAAGTCCTGAGTATGACGATAAACTACATCCGGAAGTAAGGTCTCTGATCGAGAGATTGGAGGTTTTTAGCGACGTGGAACCACCCTCAGTTGTTGTTGTTCCCAGATCTACCCTAGCGCTTACCACACCGTTTAGGGTTCCAACTTTGGGCAAATAGTGAACCCCCAAACAAAACACGATGAAAGTATAAAAATACATTCTTCTAGTAAAATACCAGCAAAACATGTTTATATGGAAAAGGAACAACAATACATTTTTGCAAAATGACCAACAATATATTTTATCTGTAGTTGAAGGCATGCAATTGCGTTCAAAATATATTTACTTGAAGCCATAAAATTGTGTTCAAAATATTTAGATTTCGGCATTATGACGGTTGATATGCCGCAAAACAAAATCAACTAACTCTGTAGCTCGAAGGATGTCAAATGTTCTCACAATTTCAGAAATGGGAAGACCCATCAGTCTAACACCCACTATCATGACCTGTTTGAACTTCCTTAATTCCGTGAGAAGCCTAGATAGTGTTCAAACTGACTTAACAAATGCCACAGTACAGCTGATATAAGTTTCGACATTTCTCTGACATCAAGGCACCAGCTAGTATTACTGCTATTTTGAAGTTTTGGCACCTCGATTTATATCATAAGAACATAATTTCAAAACAAATCAACCTGGCAGCAACAAACCCACAATCTCGGCGGTTGACAAAAGTAAAACAAAGATTGAAGAAGAACCACAGCCAAAAAAAGGAGAAAAATATCAGAAATGAGCTAATAACAGAATCTATGGAAGAAAAAAATAAAAATATAAACTTACTTCAACAACATATTAAAACTGTCCCTTACGACACACGGTGCATTAGTATAATACAGCGTAGGAATCAGATCGGATTAATGGCAAGCAAAATTGACCAGCAATGACAAATTCTGCGTTTGGCATAATTGTTACAAGAGAATGAATTTAAAATTTATGGAAAAATATAATTCGAATCATTGATTATTAAGACCTGTATACTAGGAAAAATATATGTATTTATAAAACTACATTTATCTTTTATTTTAAAATATTCACTACCACTTCAATAATCTCCCGTCCTTTTATATTACAAAGCTTCCAACAGGCGCATTCGAATTATCATAGTTCTTAACATTGATTTGTTCTTCAAAATTCTAAACAAAACTTTTAAAAAATTAATTACTGATCAATTGGATATACATCATGTACTTACTGCATTGATAATGTATATTGTATATGATTTAATAGTTTCGCTTGTCTGTTACCACAGATAATTCTTGTCAGACGTTTTTTGTCACGAACATTAAGGACCAGTTCTCGGCTATTGCACTTGTTACGGTAAGCGTTAACTCCTTCCACCAAGTGCAAAAAGATCAGCAAAAAATCTGATAAAGGCTTAAAGCTTGAAACGCCCAATCACTATGCAGTGATTGTGTCTACTATTTATATATACAGTCACTCTAACTTCGATATTGAGCATTCTTCACCATAAACTCAGCAAATATTAAACAGTGTGTGTGTCCAGAGTGTATATATATATATATATATATATATATATATATATATATATATATATATATATATATATATATATATGTATATTAAAATAGATAGATAGATAGATAGATAGATAGATAGATAGATAGATAGATAATTTGTAATTGGTAGGGATTGTTCCAAGGAGGACTCAAAGTAAATTACAGAGCCAAATAACGATAAATTAAGAAAACACCTTAAAAATCCATATCGGTTATAATTTACAATTACAAGAGTGCTTGATTTCTGACATGTTTCTGTCATAAAACGATTTTAATATTTGGTTGCTATGTGAGTCAATAATATTATGTATGTTGTTAGTACAGAAATAACTAATTTTTATATTTTTTTATATTTAAAAAGTTTTGTAGGCAGTTGTGATTAAAATGTTTGTCGATTAAATTTAGAAAATATCTACCAATATTTTCATTATACAGTTTGCAGAAATTGTAGAACCGGAATCAACTGCCCAGTTTGAGGTATCTGTAATTCGGAAAATGTGGTATACCAAGCTAACGATAAAAATGCATATATCTAGATATCCAATGGGAACAGGAAACATAGACTCTACTATCGCCGCCATTCCTTCCCCAATACTTCTTTACCAAACTGCTATATCTCAGCATTATCCGAGACTTAAAGATAGAGTCTTCATGGGATATCATGTGTCAGTCTCAAGCACCCAACAACTTCCGGCACAGATGCAAAAGAAAAAGATCTTAATAATTAAATGTAAAAATGCTGACCAATTGTTGAATCAAAGAAATGAAATTATTTTCAAGTGTCAACATAAGAGCAAATTTAAAACTCCCTAAAAACATTGACTTTGGGGGATATACATTTAAAATGTTAATTCTTATTTATTATGGTTACAAACATATGTGTGTACCTATACTCATATATATGTATGTGTATATGTAGCTATATTCTTGTCACACAATTTTATATAGAGGTCTGTAGATATATTTAATTATTTATGCGACTGCTTGCTGATAACTACATCATTTATATTTTTTTAATATTTAATATTTTTTTAATATTTTAGTATTATTAATAGTATTATCTTTATTATTTTTATCCTTATCAATTTTTTATATTCTAAATTTGTTTATTATAATTATCTAAAATTATTAGTTCTATTTATTTATTTATGTATTTATTATATATTATATTATATTTATTTATATTGGATATTATTATTATTATTATTATTACTATTATTATTAGTAGTAGTAGTAGTTTAAAATGATGATTGTATTATGTGATGATGATTGCCGTCTAAAACGGCGCGACTTTATTAGACAAATTGTTGAAACTATTTTACTTGCTATCACCATTTTTCTTCCTTCCATTCAACTTGTTGAGCCTTTTTAAGGAAATTTTTCATGGTCATTCTCTTTCTTTATATTTGCTATTGGCTCGTCATTTCTTTCTTCCTTCTTTCCATCCTTTCTCTCTCTCTCTCTCTCTCTCTCTCTCTCTCTCTCTCTCCGCCTCTCTCCCCATCTCTTCTCTCTCTCTCTCTCTCCCCGCTCTTAATTTTTTTGTTTTTTTTCTTAAATTTTTTTCTAGTTTTATTATTAATATTATTTTTTCTTCTGTTTTCTTTTTCTTCTTTTTTCTCTGTCTTTTTTCCTCTT
>CAHIKZ030001535.1:687500-702500 GCA_903632075.3 Acanthosepion pharaonis | reverse complement strand
TTTTTATATCAACATGTGTGGGTATATGTATGTGTTAATATATAATTTCGCACATATTTACACATCTGTGCATAAACAATTTATATCGACACGTACTATATATATATATATATATATATATATATATATATATATATATATATATATATATATATGGGGGTTGGGAGAAGAATGAGAGAATCATTAGGAATGGGTGAATAATCCTTTTGATGTGAGTGTTATGTTAATCTTTCTTATATGTAAATACATACAACACGTATAAATCTCTAGGTAAGCATGCGTCTGTATGTATTCTTTAAGTATTTATACATATGCACGCGCGCACACCCACAAACACCGTATTCTGGAAGACATTCGTAGTCACCCTAATATAATTTTATCCAACATGTGCGTGCATTATGTAATCATTTAATAGTCTGCCAACTTAAGCATGGCGAAGGATTTATGTTACCCGCCTAATTTATTTACCACCCAATTCCTCCCCAAAAGATAAATCTATTTCCTTTTTGCACGTATGTGGGTGTGTGGGTGTGTGTGTGATAAAGTTAGATAACAAAGCATTGGGCTTCATGTACATAAAACCCTCTTATGCTTCTAATTCTAATGGCATTTTTTCTTGAATAATATTAAATGTGTTTATAATGTTTAAAGATTTTAGTTCTATTAGATTTAGATCTATTCTATGAGACCACTTTTTATTTTTAAGACAAAAATATACATTGAAGTTCTTTTACATTGTAATCGTTTTTAATTATAAAAGTTTTTTTTACTAACAACTTCGATATGTGCTAATCAGCTATTTTCTATAAAATAATCAGGTTTTTAAGAACTAGACAAAGAACTTAAAAAATAATATAAACCACATCATTTTAAAACCTGCAACAGCTAAAATGAATAACACATATAACTAGAAGAGAAAGTAATTATATAATTAAGATGTTGACTTCCATTTAAAGCTTAGAAAGAAAACTCCAATCAAGATTTTAAAAAGAGCAATAATATTTACTGGACATGATTTCCTGAAAAACTGTTTTAAGCGAAATATTTTATAAATTTTAATAGTCATTAATACTAAATGTTTATTAAATAGTCATTAATACTAAATGTTTGCTGTATGGGAACGTCTAAACTCACCATTAAGAAAATATTTTAAGCTCCAGTCAAAATGCTTTTATTGCCAGAAATTATATTTTTTGGGGAGGTTACATAACAAGAAGGCCGAGTTAATCTTTAAACACAAATTGAGAAAAACGTGATATTTAATCATTTTGCCTGTCAGTTTCCTGGCTATCCCATAGGAAGGTCATGTACCTCCCAAGAAGCATCCATTTTGGAAATAATTAAAAGGGATGAAACACATTTGCTGATAAAAATTATGTTTACGTGCCGTTTTATTTCTTTGAAGAAATAAGGCCTGTTATTCTTGCACGGGAAATTTTATGAAACCTACGAGCATTGATCCAATAAAAAAATTATAATTGCATTTCCACGTGATACACAGTTCTTCATTTTTATCAGTTTGCGCCCAACTTCTTGAATTGCTGCCTGTATGTTTAAATAGATATAACGATTTTAGAAGAAATTATCTTTTTATGTCCCCAATCAATTTTAGAAAACTTTAAAAAAACTCTTGAATTCAGTTCTCACTCAGCTCCGACTTCTATTATTTTGAATAACTGCTTTTGCTCAATTCATTTTTTAATCGATTTCGCCCCAAACAAGGAAAGTCACTGAGACACAAGAAAAATTGCTAAGCAGCAAGAACAAAAGAAGAGTAATCAGGAGGACGATAGATAGCGATTGACATTTCGCATTTAAATTTTTACAGATTAACGTTGGCTTGAAAACATGGAACAGGAAGAGAGTACTACAAGCGAGAAATACGAAAAAAGTAACTGTTAGCATAAAATTTACGGTTACTTCTAGCCAACTCAAACTCTAGTACTGCGCTTAAATTCGAATTTAAGCGCAGTATTAGAGTTTGAGTTTACTAAAATTCTAGACTCCACATCCAAGCAGTTAACATGAAAGTATTTATAGAAAATGCACAAGGCGGCAACTATACGTCAGTGGGAAAGAGATTGTAGCCGAGACATCAGAACAGGGACAGTAATATTGCTGATTCTTCTCTGGATTTTATCAAGGTGCTCTAAGTATATAGCAGGAGCACCGGACTTAATATTGGCAGCAATATTCTAAGCATGGACGAATAGACATCTAAGATAGATTATGGAGAGAAAAATTGTCTCGCACGACACAGTGAACCAACTTTCTTAGCAGCTGACCTAGCAATGGATTCAATGCAGTCTTTCCACCTAATGTCAGTTGAGAACCTTATCTCGAGAAGGAATGAGTCACTCTCCTGAAGATCAGCCAGCTTGGGACCTCTCAAATGATTAATGGAGAGAAGTTTAGTTTTGGAAGTGTTAAAATTAACAAGCCATCCTTTGCTCCAGTTAACAGACTGAAGGTCGTTTTGGATGCCAGCTACCATTTTGACCTCATCAAACTTACTATCGATATAGGAGTAAGTGGTTGTGTCATCAGCATAGATACAAAATTGAGAGCTGATGTCTTAAGGAAGGTCAGTAATGAAAATCAAAAACAAAGTAGGGACAAGGTTGGAGCCCTGAGCGACGCTTGCATTAGTGCGAAAGAAACTGAATAAAAAGATTATCTCAGAAGAGAGAAAGAGGAAGAATAATGGCGATGCTGTGAAGGTTTCTTCTTGAAAATGCGTCAGCAACACTCCTTAAACGAGTTACTTGTGCACGTAACGAATCATTTCTTATTTATTGACTAAATAATATCGGATGGCTGAAAATGTTCGTTCTGTTTTGTCGGTAGATGACATTGGAGTGTTTAGATTTCTTTTGATTGGCAACAATGTACATTTCTAAAATCATTTTTAAAATCAACTTGGTATGCTGACTTAATGCCACATTGAAAAAACAAGCAACGTCGAGCCTGGTCAGTACCTAGACGGGTAACCAACTGCCCTAAGCTTGGGCGCGAGTTGTTTAATGGAAATTGGAGAGCCGAGTTCCAATTCCCGTTAGGTTCATTATCTTCACTTTCGTGAAAATACCCTTAGGAGAAGTATGAATTCACCTCTTCTCCCCCACCTATGGGTTAACTAATAAGACTTGTAGCACTAAACTATTATTATTTTAAAAAAAATAAATTAAAATCTAAAAATATTTTCTGACGTTAAATAAGTTGATAAGCTGTAGAAACGAATCAATCTGTCAAGAAAACATGGTAAAAAAAACAACATTTTTGGCATATTATGTAATTTTAAAATTTTGATGAAATTAAAAATACGACTTAAACGCGAAATGATTTGTTTATTTACCAAAAAGCAAAAATAAGTGATCGGACGTATCAAAAGTGATTTCATGCTGGCGATTTCTTACTAAAATTCATGGTCGAATAGAGAACTTGATGTTAAGAAATCAGGCCATACAAGTCAACTAAAATATTCAAATTACCCAAATTTGTCATTAAAAATAATTTGAACTAGTTCGGTTATGTTAATCACTTTAATGTGTGACTTTCACACAAATTTAGCGAAAAAACTCTCCTGAATTTTATTTTTGTGTGCGTTTCACTATATAAAGTTAACGAAATTTATGTTTTCAAGAATATTGTCAGGAGCGAAAAAAATGAATACTTTATAAGGAGTGCTAAAATATTCCTGGCCCAACCTAATTCCAAAATCTGAAACTTTTATTCATTTTTTTAATGTTAATAGATCCTTGTACGGGCCGTGGACTTTTCATTAGTCTCTCGTAAAATAACGTAGAATGCAATAGATTGTGAACCAGTGAAATGAAACACCATTAACCCTATTAAAGACCGGCCTTCCTCCAGAAAACTGGAAGGAAATTCTCTGCACTCAGGGAAAATCAAACGATTAGGGTGCTACCCCGACCCATCATCAAAACAACTGAAGACATCGATCAATGAAAGGCGCGTCCGTCTTGAATGAGTTGAGTGAAACAGCCAAATATTCCACCGAGCTTTACACTTGACTGCATGTTTCTTTGGTGAACGCGCAAATTTTTTTTTATCACCTTCATATTATCACTTAGTTTACATAAATCTCTTAATGAAAAAGTTCCAGATCCCTAGAAGACTGCAAAAGGCACCTAGAATAGTTATTTGCTGCGATATATAAAAAGAATTCTGTGGGAATGCAATCATGAAATTGCCTATAAGATGGTAGAAGATAGTGGAACCAAATGCTAAATAGATTGTTCAATAAAGAAAATGTCGGAAAAGTTTCTTTCACTTTTATTTAATAAGCCAAACAAACTTTCATGACAATCCAATATATATTTATTACTTGTCTATTTTGTTGTTTATGATATAGGAGCCAAAATTGTGTTTTATTCGGATATTCAGATAAGCAATACTTATATAGGCTTGGTTATGTTTACTTTATATATATATATATATATATATATATATATATATATATATATATATATATATATATATATATATATATATATATATATCTTCTTACTTGAGTCCTATACACGAAATTGCTTACCTAGCCGCAAAATGCATAAAAAATGTGGTTTGGCTTAACGGCGATGATATAATTTCTATTTGCAAAGTGTTAACTTTTTGATTATTCATTTAAAACCGAAGCACGATTTGGATTCAAGGTTTTTCACAAACCACAAAATTCGAAAACTGTGAGGCAAAATGTTATAAGCACCTAAGAGAATTAAAAATGTCTTTTATTATTATGCGTAATGTGCTTAGGGTTGTGCAATGGGTATCATCGCTAAAATTGGAATCTGCGATCCCAGTTCAAATTCTACATTCGCCTCTTGCGTTCACTAATGCCTTTAGGAAATACGTGAATCCGCGTCTCTTCTCTCTGCATGAGTTAATTGCACGGTCAACTAGACTCTCTAGCCTTGGTAGATTGTCTATGAGAAGGAAAATTCCCAATTCCACGCCGTGGAGAAGGCAGCAAGAAATCATTCCAGTATCTTTCCCAAGAAACGTGTGGCAATTAAGAGATAATAAAGAGAAGGAATATGTGGAGAGTCATAATCGCCTATGTCCTAAAAGAACAAGATATTTATTTAAATGCATATCTCCAAAAATATGAAGAATTTGATTGTGCATGTGAGTGAGAGAGAGAAAAAAAGAGAAAGAGAGAGAGAGAGAAAACGAGAGAGAAATGGAGAAAGAAAAAGAAAGAAGAAAAAGAAACTTTCACTCTAATGGCTGCGTGTATTGTTATATACAAAATTACTCCAAATACTAAGCACAGATATAAAAAAAGAAGTAGAAAGTAAAATTTACACCATACGAGTGTGTATCAATAAGTCCGTATCATGGGAAGATCTTAATTGAATTTTGATCTGAACCTTTCTCTATATAATGTTTCACCTCTGTTATTGAAATTCCCTACTAAATTAAGTGTATTGATAAAGAAGATTCTGTTGAAACATAAATATTTATAAAATAAACGCTTTTTCTTCATTGGGTAACAAAGTTATTAATGCAATAACCGAACGTACATTTAAAACAAATATAGAGAATTAACAAAAAATTGAATATTCTTATCATAATTATAGCCTCTTCTTCTATGTGCTGTGTCCCTACAGGACCTTTGTGGTCATGGCTCTCCACAACTTTTCTGACCTTTGTAGCTCTTAATAAATTTTGTCATCTCTCTTAAGCTATCCACTTATCGCGAGGTAGGTTATACGTTGGTTTTCTCTGTCCCTTTTGCCTTTAATCTGTTCCGTAAGATTTTCGAAACCCTCTTTCCTCATTATGTGCCCTAGAAATTTCAACTGTCTCTTCCTGTTGTTTTAAGCATGTTTACCTTTTTTGTTTCTATTTTATTTAAAACTTCGGTCCATCGTATCATTAGCACCCTTCTGTAAAAACACATTTCTGTTGCTTCAAGTTTCTTCTTCAATTTTGAGGAGATTTTTCAGCGCTCACTGTCACTGTGGAGGACCGATATTACATAACAGTTCATCACTCTTTTCTTTGTTTCGAATATTTTTTTTTGTTTCATAATACTTTGCTCAGTTTTTGGAAGGAACCTTTCGCTACCCCAATGCACCTTCGGACTTCAGTATCGTATTTTCCGTTCCCTGTTAAAACACTTCCCAGATATTTCAATTATTTTTACTTGTTTGATTTTGGAATCTCCAATTCGTAATTTAGTCCTTTTGCTAACAGCCAGGTATTCCGTCTTCTGTCAATTGATGTTTAATCCTATCTTCTCGTTTTTCTTCACTACATGCTTGTAGATTACCTTTTGCATTTGCTATCAACGTCGTGATATTTGCCATAACTTATGTTACAATTGTGACCGCTAATAATGAACCTTAGAAGAACCTCAAATTCTCTCAGAATTCTTCAATGTATTGGCTGAATAGGTCCGCTGAGAAGACACCCCTTTCTATTTTTGTATATTTACTTAATTCTTTTTTCTATTCGTATCTACTATATCCAGCCTGGAGTTACTCAATCTCCACTTTCCAGCCTCTATAAAATTCAAAATCGTTTATGCGGTTCTGTGAGGTTTGACTTATTCTCCACTCTGTAGCTTTATCCCAACATACGCAACACTGCAACGCTACTCTTTATATGACAAATGAGTCTCACTAGTCTCACTAGTTACAGTTAGGATACGTCATGCTAATTCGTCGGAATTGAATCACACCATTTACCCCGTATTCCAGATGTAAGGAGTAAGTTCTATGCAAAAGATTTTTTTCTCAAAAATTATCACGCTTCCTCATGACTGCTTCCCAGAACAGTAGAAACTTAACCACTTCCTTATCCTCATATTCTTCACTTCCCACCACCTCTTTGATTCATATCACACAACTGATTTATCATTACCATTTTTAAAATAACATTCTATCTTGAGTGGCTACCGAGCCTAATATTGGGTGAATTTTAGTATTTTAAGTACTTAAAAGCTGAATTTCATTATTTAACTGGCGTTTGCTACTTTCAATCCCAGAATTTGTTTCAGAAAGTTTCAATACACACTCTGTACATTTAGACTAAAAACATGAAAAAATGTATTATCAGGGTTCAGGAAGAAGCTGTAATCACAAACGCACGCACACACACACACGTATGCACATACGTTTAGTTTTATATATGTGTCAGTACAAGATTCCCAATGCAGATCATATGACATGATTTTGTCTGTGTCGCACACATTAGTGAATATGTAAATCTCTCTCTAATATTCAGTGTGAGACACACGATATGTTAGTCTGTGCTCCTCATTCCTCACCTTACCTTGCTAATTAGTTGACATCATGGTATGCTAGTCGACAGTTCTTCCACCCATGACAACCTCTCACAACCCTTACCCGACTGCCATAGCTCGACTTGTTGCTTTTAAATAAATAAGTAAACAAACCGGTCCACGTACGTAAACATACCGTCAAACAGTGTCAGTAACATAGGATGAGAGAACGCAAAAAATGATATAAACAAAAATACTAAAAAAATTAAGTCAATAGAAAATAAATGCACATTCACATACTTCCAACCACACATACACGCACACACATACATGCGCACACACACACACACACACACACATATATATATATATATATATATATATATATATATACATGCATGCATAGGCATGAATGTACATATGTATATATCTTCAAATAAGTAGACTTTCACAAAACGGAACGTCATTATTAAATGGTGCTTTCAAAATATGTCAGACACCGATAAATTGCTTTCTATCCTCATAGTTTTTCATTTCGCTTCATCAAGATTGGATGAGGCATAAACTTGGAAAATCCTTTCTTGCTATTATTTATTTTTCTTCTCGTCTATTGATAATGAACTACAACAAAAAAATTAGGGCGATGCAGAGCATCACTGCAATAACTATTTTGAAGGAATCAGTGGGAATACCAATTGCAACCAAACAGGATTGTTTTTCATACTTGCAGCTACACTGTCACAAAACATGCGTTTGTAAAATTTATTCACAGGAAGAAAGAGATGAGAGTAGATACATGCATGTATACAGGCATATATATGAATATATATTCAGTATATTTGTGCTACATACATATATATGCACCTATTCGGTATATTTAGTCCACAGGCATTCATATCCATACACACAGTATATTTGGGCTACAGACGTACATGCTCACATACCATGTCTATTTGGGCTACAGAAATATATGCTCATATACCAGGTATATTTGGGCCGCAGACATAACTATACTCTGAAACCCCGTTTTTTTTTATGCATATCAAATAACTATTACACGTTGCTGTCACAAATTTAGACGTATTCAATTTGCTTTTTTTGTTGTTTTTTTTAAATAACAACACTTTCTCAAAATAATGGTACAATATAAACAATTAAAATACGATTTTCTTTTATCAGTCATACCTGATAACATGCGACTCAAAAGCTTGGACTATACAACACGAATTTTGGCCAATTTATACACACGTAACTGCCACATTTGCGATAGGACTATCGTAACTCTTATATTCCGTGTTTCGTCTTTCAAAAGGATTTCTTCAGATATAAGTGATTTTTCCTTTTGTCAATCATATGATATATCGATTTGTATCTCTCTCACGCACGCACACACATACATACACACACACACACACACACACACACACACACACACACATATATATATATATATATATATATATATATATACACACACACGTGTGTATACGTATATACATGCATGCATCTAAAGATTTCTAGGTACGTAAATGTTGTGAATGGTACAGAGTTACTTATTACTGTCATGAGTATACATATTGCATAAGAGATGTGTGTTTGTAACAATAAGCAAATATATGCTGACATTAATTTCAGTTTTTACATGTATACGTGTTTTTATGTTATTTGTGATAATCATGAACATTTACAACTGACACCGAACGGCCAGAATGATTTAAAAAAATGTTGAAATAGTGAGGGAGGGAGAGGAAGACATGATTGTAAAATCTGTCGCGAATGTCGAGTTTTTAGTGATTTGTATATATAACTGCTAGAATGCGTCAGTAAGAATAGTGAAATAGGTCGACTTAATAAATTTTTTTAGAAATAAAAAGACAGAGTGTAACGACTTAAAAGCGACCAAGATAGACAAGGAAAACGGCTGGCAAATAAAAGGAACCTCGAGAGTCAAACTATAAGCAACGAGGAATTTTTGACAGCACCCCCCCCCACTGGCGGCCACGAGTGGCACTACTCGAAGCACAATGTGTACACTGTTCCAACCTGATTTAAAATAGAACTTGGAGGAAATGACAGACGTTAATATGTTTAGAAAACATAATTATTATGCACAGATCATCAGGATTTTATCACTTAAACTAGAAATGTCAGCGACTTTACTCGCTCTTTCTCACTCTCTTTTTTTCCTAGTCTCTCTCTTTGTCTTTCCTAGTCACTCACTTTCTCTTACCTAGTCCCTCACTTTGTATTTCCTAGTGCCTCTCTTTCTCATTACCAGTCCCTCTCTTACTCTTCCCCAATCCGTCGATTTCTATTTCAATCCCACGTTTTATTTCCCAGTCCCTTTCTCTTTCTTAGTCCATCTCGTTCTCTTTCTTAGTCCATCTCTTTCTCTTTCTTAATCTATCTTTTTTCTACTCTTCCTCTCTTTCTTTCCATTCTATCTCTCTTTCTACTCCCTCTCTCTCATTCTCTTTCTTCTCCTTTTTTTCTCTTTCATTCTACTCTTTCTCTCTTTCTGTCTACACTCTCTCTAATCTTTCTTTTTATTCTCTTTCTACTCTCACTCTTTCTCTTTTTCTTTCTCTCTAATCATTATCTCTCTTTCTTTCTACTCTCTCTCTTTCTTTCTACTTTCTTTCTTTCTACTCTCTTTCTTTCTACTCTCTCTCTCCCTTTTAGTCTTTCTACTCTCTCTCTTTTTTCCTTTCTACTCTGTCTCTCTTTCTACTCGCTTTGTTTTATCTTTCTACTCCATCTCTCTTTCTACTAAATCTATATCTTTCTACTCTGTCTCTCTTTCCTTTCAATTCTCTCTCTCTCTCATACTTTCTACTTTCTCTTTCTTTCTACTCTCACTTTCTTTCTACTCACTTTCTATTCCCTCTCTCTCTTTCTACTTTCTTTCTCTTTCTACTGAAACGTTAATGCCCATGATATTTTCGTAAAAAAATAATGATCATGAAATTAAAAACAAATATCAGTTCCTTTTACAAATGATAAAATTGTCCCAAGTTAATTCTTTATGTTTTAAGGTCTTTACCTTAAAACATAACAATTAAAGAATTAACTTAGGAACTTTGAGTTGCACCAAGTTTCTACTAGAAGTAGGTTTGTATACCTTGAAAATCAACATTCTAAATTCAGGCCATTTTCTTCGACACCAATTTATGACATCAGCGGAAAACAAAGTTATTTATTAAGTTTGATTGAGTATAGCAGTACGGAGCCGCAGTGGTGAGTCAACGAGCGAGATCGAGCTTACGACACCAGCGACCAGGATTGCAAGATGAGTTAGCTAATCGCTGGACACTCGATAGGCACACGAAGCTTCAGAATTCCCCTAGTTAACCGAAGCTGATTTTATTCAGGCCTTTTTATGTTAGAGATGATTCCCTTTTTAGGTAAAAATAAAAACAACAAACAAATAAAAACTTCAACTTTTTCTTGGAAAATATAAAGATACGGCACAATAATGCTGGTCGAAAATAACTAACTTTTTGTAAGCAAGTATTATATATATATATTACTTAATTATGATATATATATATATATATATATATATATATATATAAAACAAAATTAAAATAATTAAGTAATTTATCGAGTCTAGAAGAAACCTCAACAGAATGCAGAAAGCACTGGACGGCCGTTTCGTCCTATATTTGGGACTCATCAGCAGTGCGCATCCACTACCGAGAATTGAAACCAAAACAGTTACGAGAGGAGGCAAACACTATACCAACAGTACCAACGGTTCTCGGTGACAATAAGGTAACGAATTAGACTCGATATAGCGCCGATCAATCATAAATTCCGTGGTGGAACTTCTCCGAGTTTCTCTTTTACCCATAGGACTGTGCCTCTCCGTGCTACGACTACTATTCCCAAGCCGCTCACTCCAGCCGGTTCAAGCAAGGATATACAGAGAGAAATAATTAGGAGGATTTGAAATAATGCTGCATATCTCTTTCCGTGTGAGTGACAAGATTGCAGTCATCGGCATATAGTAAATCCCTCGAACCTCCTGATGTTAAACACTTCCCGGAACACTGTTATTGCTCCAGAGATCTAACAACAACAAATGAAGCCGATGCAAAAGACTTTCTCCTCTGTGCATGTAGTCCATCCATTCAAAGTGACTTACCACCATTAAACTTTCTGACAACACTTTCAACCTCTTCAAATGTTGAAGGCTTTTCAAGTATAGATCTGATAAACTCTTTGTTAACCTCTGAGTGCCTATTGAGAAGCTTGTCAAAATGTTCACGCCATCTCAACATAATATAATCGGGATCTCGAAGATTTTTGCCATCCTTAGTTCAACAGGTGAAGTCAAATGCCCGTAAACGTCACGAAGGCCTTACTATCCATCACATCCGACACAAACTGTATTTCATGAGCTTTGTCATTGCACCATTTGTTCTTCATCGCGCGCAAATTTCGCTGTATATCAGCACATGCGTCGTAAAGTGCCTCCAAAAACGTGCAGACGACTAACATTCAGTCTCTTTGGAAGTGATACCCCTCCCCACCTTTCCTTTGATTTCGATTGTATTAAATACCTTCATTGTTATGCAAGTTGCCTTTTGAAACCACGGTCATAATTCTACATTAAGATGACAAGTGCAGAAAAAATCTCCAAATATTAAGCAATACCTGCAGATGAAGCATTTATAGTTGGCAAAGGCAGTGCACAGAGCCAGTCCAACTCTCTAAGCAAAAGATGATATTTAACAAAAAGAACAAAAAGTCAGCATCATTGGATACCATCAAAAGCCGCAGGTGTTATATCAGAGTTTTCCTTCTAAATGTCTGCCTTGACTAAGGTTAATGAGGAAATCTCTCCAGGGGTTTAATCGCGCCCTCAAACACCAGCCTGAGCATATCTATATCTCATCTCCATGGGTTTTACAACATTTACATCTTCATATCTAGCCACACTAATGAGCTGTTATACAGCGAAACAGTCTGTCTGGAAGACAATAGACATGCCCCTGAAAAATTATTTCAGTTGACCTTTCTGGGGAAGAAGTGTGAGTTTGTAAACCGTGACTATTACTCCTACTAATGCAATACGCTTCGATAAAACGAATCAAGTAGTCTGGCTTGTTTATCTAAAAATAAATACGTTTAAATTCACCTTCATCTCTGCCGTGCGCCAACGGCTTAGGTGTAGATTAACCGACTAACACCAATTCAGCCTGGTTCGATCCTAGCAAGATACAACCTGTCACGCCTAGCCAAACAGATGAGCTGTGATACAGCGAAACAGTCAGTCTTTGGATAACAATATATATATATATATATATATATATATATATATATATATATATATATATATATATATATAGAGAGAGAGAGAGAGAGAGGGAGAGTGAGAGAGAGAGAGATGCATGTTTTATACTGCAATTATGCCCTTAGTGGGAGAGATTATCTAGTGTGATAAAAATCGGAACAAGGCCAGCACGCTCAAACCATCGATCACGATTTGTGACTTCTTGCTAACACAGCCATCGGGGTCAGAAATGCTAACGTTCTAACCACTCAGGCACGCGCCCATATATATATATATATATATATATATATATATATATATATATATACCCAAGTATAGGATTGGTGTATACAGAATAAATTACAATAATCATTACTTTTCTTAAAACAGGGCTCAATACAGAGTAGAGCGAATATACTTATTTATTCGAAAATTATAACATAAATATGTTATAAAATCACTACAAAATACCCATTTTGTTTTAACACCTCTGGTGTCTTATCAAGTGATGATGTTGAATATAGAATAAAGGGTTTAAATGGTCCAAATCAATCAAACATCCCTGGCTAGGGGAAACTATAAGCAAAACAATCAAAATACAAATACATTCCCTTGGAACTAAAATAACGATTTAAAAATATGTTATTTTCGCTATACAGTTCCAACCATGTTTCAAAAATAGAAGCAAAACCCCTAAAATTAAAAGCAAGTTCTATTTCATCTTAAACGAAAGTAACTTTTTAAAATTTACAAAACACAGCTAAAATCAATGGTTACAGAATATTCTAAATTGAACACGTGTCTAGATTTTCCCTTATGACAGTATCATTGTATCATATTAATTTTGGTAAATGTATTTTACAATATGATCGTTTGAATGGATGTCGTCTGAATTTAAAAAAAAAAAAAAAAATTGATAACGTCATCTTTTAAAATTAAAGATTTTTTTTCAATATTTTTATTTAACTACGATTTGAAATATTTTCACTTTTTAATTTTATTTTATAACAGTTAAATGTATTAGAATCCATTATATTATGTAGGATTATCTAAGAACTTTAAGTATGTATATGAGGTTTTTTTTTTTTTTTTTTTTTTTTATCACTGATTTAGTAAACTTTTCTTTTTATATATATATTTTAGTGTTAAGGACATGGGTCATTCAAAAACTTACATTTATATATAAATTTTTATTTTACTATAGGTGTTATTTTTTGGATTTTTTTAATGCGTGTATTATTTAAAAGAAATTTAGGTTAGAATTCATTCAATTTAAATTTTTAATTACAAATTTCAAAATTACAACTTTAAAATTTTAAAATATTTTCATTGTTTAGTTTTAATAGACTATATTACTTTATCATATTAAGTAAGATTATTTTTTCATATCAAAGTATATGTAAATTTTTTTTTTTTTTTTTTTTTTTTTTTCCTTTTCTTCTCTTTAAATTTAAATATTATTTAATTTATTAATGGCACTTACTTTTTAGTAAACTTTATTTATTTATTATTTTAATTTATTTATTTCTATATGTAATAAAGTTTCTTTTATTTTTTTTTAAAATTTAAATATAACCTATTGATTTTATTTTGATATCATTTTATAACAGAAGGATTATTATCCATAGGTTTATATTATACGTTTTTAAATAAACGTCATTTCTCAAATTAGTAAACTTTATGTATTAATTCAAGTTTAAGTTTATATATACTGATAATGTTTCTCATGTAAGTACAAAAGGACATGGGTCATTCAAAAGCTTACATCTTATGGCATTTATATTAATTTTATTTTACTATATTTGCTTTTTTTATTCTTTTTATAGTGCATGTAGTATTATTTAAAAAAACTTAGGTTAGAATTCTTCAATTTAACTATAATTTTAGTTTCAATTTTAAAATTACAAACTTTAAACATTGTTAGTTATATTAGACTATATTACTTTTTATAACAGAAGGAATATTACTCATAGTAAGTAAAATTATTTTTCAATATCCAAGATAAAATTACAATTTTAAACCTTTATATTTTAAAATATTATTTTATAATATTAATGGAACTTAAAAAATTGTCATTTTCACTTTATTTATTTTAACCTAAGTAGTAAAGTTTTTTTTTGTACCAAGAACAGGTTAATAATTATATTTTATTTAACTACAATTTAATTACAATTTTAAAATTACCATTAAAAATTTTAAAATATTTTCATAGTTAAATTTATATTATTTTATAACAGAAGGATAATTACTCATAGTAAGTATAATTATTTTTCCATAACAAAGTATATGTAAATTACAATTTTTAAACTATTATATTTAAATATTTAAGTAATATAAATATATATATATAATCTAAGTCATTTCTCAGATTTATAAACTTTATGTATTAATTAATTAAATTATTTTATTTTAAATATATGTAACCTAGTAATAAAGATTATGTACAAAGAACAATGGGTCATACATTACC
>CAHIKZ030001535.1:455000-685000 GCA_903632075.3 Acanthosepion pharaonis | reverse complement strand
ACTCTGTGTTTGAATCTAAATGTCAACATATATGTTACAATTCTTGAATGGTCTACCGTTGACGGCACTTGAAATCTTTACAGTGTACGAGAGTAATAGATGGTGTTAACGTAAATGTTAAAAAGGGTCATTGGGAATCAGCTTTTCTCCGAAATCTCTGAAATCAAGATAAAGCTATCTATTGATGAACTTTCAGGTCCCCAACCACATTTACTTCTTCGACATTATGGTCACTGTTAGACCTCTTTGCGCATGACATATGACATTGTTTTATTTCCTGTGACCAAAGAACTACGACATTGAGTTCTGAATATTTACGCTTTCACAGCGAGATTTATTTAAGAACTTTTGGGAATCGTATTGTTGTCTCCTTCTCTTTCTCCCGAACTTCTCGCCTTCTCCGAAATTTAATACCATAGTCGCAGTTAACATATTCGTAGTTTGAAAATCATATTTGTACGGGCATGTTTGTGCATAAATAATCTCAGTCAAACATTGTAAGATGACATAAATGTACTTTATAGGGATTTAAAATTGAATGACGGCATATTATAATTTGTCTGAATACTTAAGGAACACCCAGAGCGATATGAAGTTTGACATTATATTTTGTTGTGCAAATTTTATAATATTTTTTATATGTGTATGAGTCTATGCGTATGCGCAGATTTATGTGTATGTATATGCGTGTATGTAAATGTACATTTGTCACTGGGTACGAACGTATGTTTGACATATGTGCGTGCAAACAAGTGTGTTTATGAATTTGTATGTGTTTAGGAATGTTCAAATCAAATCTATGCGTGTATGTTTTGTGCGAATAAATTTGTCGATTTATGCGCATGCATGCAAGTGTATTTGTACGTGCAAGCGTGTCTAGACGAATGTTCGATATTTTAAGTGTAGGTAAATGTACGTTAATGTGTGTGCATTTTTGTTGTCTGTATTGTATGCAGGTATGTGCAAGCTCGTGTTTGTGTGTCTATCTGTGTTTGTGGGGTATATGATTTACATATTAAAACAATGCTTCTTGAATAGATTAAATCTATGCTATAAAGTAAAATGTCTTCATTTTACAATAATATAAGCTACTGCAATTAAATATAATTGAATATTTAAGATTGTAACATGTTTTCATTGAATAAGCATTATCTTTAACATTCTTTACTTTGTCCTCTTCTTTATTGCCATATTCATGATGTTTCGGCTGTTGTACGCCTTCTTCATGTGATTGGAATTTCGAACTGCACCCTTTATTTCGTTCACCGGGGTAGAATGCTCTAATTCCACGTTCTGGATGTCTTAGTTATCTCCCTTTAACTCAAATCTCCAAATTTTTTGTTCACCACTGCAGTAGCTAAGTATTGAACTCACAACTATTTGGATTAAGTCACTGGATCCAACCAACGCTTTTTTCTATTAGGTCATGTGTCATTGATACATGGCATATATGTGCCATGTATCATTGTATGAATTGGGACTTATAAACTCAATGTCTTGGTAATCGTTTTTTTTGTTTTTTGTTTTTTTTACCAGAGCTCATATTGCAATTTAGTTGTTATTATTGCTTTTCTCTAGCACTCAGTATTACTGGTTTCTATACTGTATTTATTTCTATGCTTGGGCAGCTTAGCAGATTTTTGTGGTCTTTTCTCTTAGCCTCTTGCACCCTTCTATTCCAGTTTGTCGGAGCTGCTGTTATGTACCCAGAGTAGTTTTTAAGTTGTAGGATACTGTTTATACTGATCATTTCAAGGTCATATGTCTCTGGGTCGCCACTTATGACTTTTGCTCGATGTTGTAAGCAGCGGATGATCCCTTTCTTTACACTGTATGGGTGGTGGGTGTTGAAGTTGAAGTATTGTCCGGTGAATGTTGGCTTGAGGTATTTCGGATATCTTGAACCCATGCTCTGTTCGAGATATAAGTACATCCAGGAAGGCGAGTTTGTTGTTTTCTTTCTCCATTGTGAATTAATGGTCGAGTAGTAGTGGATCTCTTCCTGGTGTGGCCAGAATATGGAGGAGTCATCTACGTATCTAAGCCATAAGTTTGACTTTAGTGATATGGATTCTAATGTCATTTCTTCGAAGTATTCCATATATATGTTTTCCATTGTTGGCGTTAATGCTGAGTCCATCACCAAGCCTTCATCCTGTTGATATATGTCCGATCTCAATTCGAAGTGTGTTGTTTGTGTACAGAAAGTCAGCATCTCCATCAGGTTATCTATTGGTATATTGGTCCGTTCTCCTAGGGATGCGTCCGAAGCCAGTCTGCCCCTGACTACCGACAGTGCCTCCTCCGTAGGTACCTTGGTGAACAATGTCTCCGCGTATAGGCTCACTATCTGGTTGGATTGGATGGGAGCATCTTTGATTATTTCAATGAAGTGGGCGGAGTTTCGGACATATGAAGGCGACTTTCCTATTAATGGATCAGTTATATCTATAAACCAGTACAATGAATTAGACACTTTGAAATAAATACTTTGAATATATTAACAGTAATAACATAACCGCTTAATATATAATCTGTAAATCGTTTGTATTGTCGGTATGTTATCAATGAAGCCTTAATGGGGTTCGCACAAAGCCACCTGCTTTTCGTCTTGTTCGCCTTCTGGTCCTGTTCGAAGTTTTAATTCTCGGTTTACTTGTTCAAAAGGCGTTACAGCATCCTCTTAGGTTTTGTTAAACATAAACTGTTCTCTCTTCGTCACATCTCAGTCTTATTAATGTTATTGTGTAGCACACGCGTCTGATAGTTGTCTCCACCACTTTGAGCTTCTCAACAATGGCTCATCAAATTCTGGTTGATGATGTTCTAAACTTGTTGAACAAATTCGGCATCCTTATACCATATAACAGTTGAGAATCTTTCTTTTTCTTGGCTATGGATAACGCATCTTTGTCAAATGTTGTCAGATCTCTCTTGACCTGGAAGGACTAGGATACTCTCAATGAACTCGTTATGGCCGATTCACTCCGATTGCTTGCTAGTATCATTAACCCGGAGTACCTTTTCATTTCCTGCGTCATACTGGAATCTGCCATGTTAATGCTCTTCATAGATCTAAAAGAAATGGGAATATTCCAATATTGATGCATGCCACATAATATTACGTTAGCTCGTCTTTTACTTATGGATCATTAGATGTGGATTTTCCAATACTTGACACACCTAGATATTTTCTAATCTTGAATTTTATTAAATGAAATTTCGTCATTTGTCAAATATAATTTACTTCCAGTCTTTTCTGTTTACTAACGACCGTGGAATGACGATCGGAGTAGATGCGATTGCAAAGTAACTAAAATTAACATAAAAGAAATACTAGTGAAAAATTAATAATAGCTGACAACGATTCGTTTAATTCAATATAATATTACTAATACTACTTGTATATATAAAAAGAAAAGAAATATCAGACCTGATGCAGGACTATCGGTAATAATAAGAAATGCATCCATGTATGGATGGATTTTACCGTCCAGTAGTATATGGTTCTTGTAGCTTAATCGATAAGTGCAGCTTAGTAGACTTCCCTCAGTGTAAAGGGATTTAAGTTCAAATCTGGCTGAGAGTTTATTTAGAATCCTTCTTTACTGGCGGTCGTAGAATGGCGATCTGAGTGGTTCCGACGGAAAACAACTGAAATTAATATGAAAGAAGCGCTAATAAAACTATTTTTTTACAATAAAAATAAATCTTTAAATAATTTAACTTTAATTACTTTTATTATATTCTGTACTAACAAATTCCGTCCTAAAAAAAATAAAATAAAATATTAATGATATCTTGCTATACAAACTGGTTAGAATAATTTCATCTTTGTTAAAAGGAAAGTTATGAAAAAAATTAAAAACAAGAAACTATAGAAAGTGACCCATTAATTTAAAAGTCCTTTTGTTTTATCTGATCAAATACAGCACAAACAACGTATAAAAGAATCACTTGTAACGCTAGTAACTTTCTCTTTTACAAAACTGTAACTGTTCGTGAGAGGAAAAGTAAATATAAATTCTAAATATTTCAAAACTTTCATGTTAGAGGATTTGATAAACACTAAGAAAATATTTTATACGATTAAGGAAAAAAAATGTTCAGTTTCTCTACCAATCTTTTTAAAAGCTTAATTTTATCTTTTCGATTTTATTTTATTTTGTTGTAAAATGCTAATTGATTATTGATTTTTATTCTTTTGTAATTACCGACTAACAATGTTCAAAGAAAAATATGTGCCTATAAAATTCTTGCAACTAGATGTTGGTCTGGATGTCTGTCTAACATCTGCGTTTTCTACATTTTATCTACACAAAAGGGTGCATATATTTTAATGGCACGTATGAAAAAGATTCTTGAGATTTTCATTTGTAAATCTGATGAATTATTTATACAGTTTACTTTTTCATTATATTTATCGGCTTTCTCTTTTTGTTGTTACTGTTTGGAATTTTAATACATAAAGGTTAATCAAAATTGAAATGAAACATTAAAAATTGTGTAACTTCTCGTATAATTAACGTAGTTTAGTAGTTGATTTATCCACAGCTTTTCGTCCTTAAAAAAAAACTAAATATTAATGAAGGAATTCTATTTTTAAATTCAATACCATTTGTTTTCATAGATGTGAATGGATTAGGCGTCGCTATTTGCCTATATGTTTAGTAAAGAAACAATAATCTTTGTGTAAATATTCAAGACATGAATAATATCTCAAGTGCGTTTAATCTGTGATAAAACATAATGACCAGTAATTGATAAATATCAACTTCTGTAATGAAGGTAAACTCCGATAAAATCGGAAGAAAGTGGAATCAGCCTCGTTGTTTCCATTAATGTCTTTGAAAAAGGAATAAATCTATCTCTTCTCCAGGCAGCTATATAGCAAGGTAGATTGGGCGCTCCAGATTTGGGTGAGTGACAGTATAGCAGATGTCAAAAGGGAAATGCTCCATTATCTTTTCTAACTCATGGCAATTCACTGATAATAAAGTCATGAAATCTGTGGAGAATCATGCCATTAAAAATGATACAAAGTAACTATGTACTTACAGGTGCTTAACTGAGGAAATATGTTTTGTTTCTTTTCGGGGTTTTTTCATTTGTTTTTTTTTTTTTTTTTTTTTTTCCTTCTTTTTTCTCTTTTTTCTTTTTCTTTTTCTTTTTCCTTTTCTTTTTTTTCTTTCCTTTTTTTCCTTTCTTTTATTCTTTTTTTTTGCTTTTTCTCTTTTCTTTTTGTTTCTTTTTTCTTTATTCTCTTTCTGTTCTTAAGGAAATTTTCCGACCATCTCTGCCTGATTTTATTAAGCCGACTCTGTTTTATAATTTCGTACCTACCCATCCCCAACAGCTCAAACAGGAAACAGCAATTATTATAGTCGGTTCAAGTTTTTAATTTAACTATTTAATGATTGTATTTTTAAAAATAGTGTTCCAGTGATTTTTATTGTTATTATTATTATTATTCATTTCAAAATTACCACGTTCCATTCTTTGATAAACTAAAAATATTTAGGTACCTACAACAAATCGCTAACAAGGGAGGTTACGTTATGAAAAAAACGGCCAAAATATAAGCAAAATACGAAATCCTCGTTAAAAATCTTAAATTTGGTTGGGAAATTTTATTTTTATATATATTTTTTTTTTACCTGTGAAAAACAAATTGATTTGGAAATTCTTTCAAAAATCAGATAATTGTCGGATTTTAATTACAAAATGAATTAAATTATTTTTTAAATATTTCTATTTTAGAAAATCTCGGTAAAAAAAATATTTAAAAAAAATAGTTACCCGACACTCCATTTAATTTTTATGAAATTTCCAAAAAATATTTTTTGTATCACTTAATGTTCATATTTTTTATAAGGACAAGTCTTTTAGTTAAACAGTACCTCCAGTTGTAGAAAATCTGCCCTAAATGGCAAAATAAAAAATGCAATAAAACTAAGGCATTTTTTATTAATTACAACAGATTTTAATTGCTTTTAGGAATAAAATATGTTAAGGACACTTATGTCTTCAGAACTGTTTTCATTTTTTTTAATTTAATTACAGTGTTTTATAAATTTTTAAATTTTTGTATTGTTTGTAGTGGTTAAGTGATAGTGTTAATTAAAAATGTATTTCCTTATAAATAGAAAAACTCAATTCAACGCCCCCGAGTATTTTAAAAATAATTTATTTTGCGTGTTTATAAATGTGTCGATTTTCGTAAATACGGACGTCCACACACAACTGTCAGATACTTATAATGAATTAAAAATTTACAGTTAATTTTCTCAATAAGCGTCTCTATATGTAGAACTTCAAAGCCAAAGTACAAAATTATTAGATTGATTAAAATATTTTCTTAAATTTTTAAGATTATTGTATAGTTAATGTACGCACACACACACACATATATATATATATATATATATATATATATATATATATATATATATATATATATATATATATATAAAGGCATACATGCTGTATTCCACAAGGAATTTTTCAGTTTTGTCCCCCTTAAATTTCAAAGACATCAGGTTGTCAAGAAATCACTCAACACGACAGACAAACACCATTTTCGTATTAAAAATACTCTTTTCTGTCATATTTTAAATTAAATGTGATATTTGTTTCAATTCAGATTAATTAAACTTTAAATCAGATATTTTTTCAAATATCGTTTTAGAAAAATATAGTTTATTTTTGAAAGGATTTTAATAAAATGAATTATTTTGTGTTAACAGCTGTAAATATGGACGAATTTATAGTTTTTACTAATAAGTAGAAATATAAATAATCCAATCTATTTAAATTCGGTTTGAAATAGACAAAAGTATTTTGCTTATTAATAATATTAAATTTAATCTACTAGCTTGGAATTGAAACTAAAATTAAAACTTCAAGAAAGATTTTTTTTTCATTTTTAAAATGCATTTTAAACTTAGGTATTGCTATTTTTCTTTTTATAACATTTTTAAATTTTTTAACTTTTGTCACGGCTCTCTTTTTCCTTTTTTTTTTTTCAGAAAACCCTTTTATTGCATATTGAGAACAATTCTGACCGCCCAATTAAGACTTGTTCGTTTTCTTATGAGTAAACTATAAATAATACGAGAGGATGCTGGAGGATAAAATCTGATCAAATGATGAAATGATAGAAATTTTTTATAGAGCTGTAAACTTTTCAGTACCCTTCGTATGTTTTATTGAATATTAAAAAAATGTAAAATAAAGAAAACATCAAAAGAAAGAAGCTCTATTTTTAACAACGTAGAGATGTGCATCTTTTTGAGAACTGACGTTCTCAAAAAGATGCACATCTCTACCATGATGGCATCAAAATCTATTTGGCTTATTTTCACAGTAAATTTAATTATTCCTTTTGTTGGTTATTATTAAACGAAAAAACTTCACAAGTTCTGCTGAACTTACTCAGTCAACAAACCATGATATTCAGTCGCCTGTTACTCACTATTTTCCTTTTTATATCATACGTGGAATAATTTAATAGTTTTTTTGTGACGACTTGTCTATCTTGATATTATCCGAATGATTATAAAGGATTATCACGCAGCGCACTTTAAAAGCACCTCGAATCAAGCAGTTATTCTTATATCTTAATAAAATGATTTTAAAAATATTATTCGTACTTTTAACCTTTTCCCTCCCATGTTCTTTCTCTGTGCATTCTGCCGCGTTAACTGATTTCTTTTTTAATTATAACCTTTTTTGTTTCTTTATTTTCATAAAGTTGGCTCAGCTCTCCATTCATATCTCTGTTTCTGACTTACTCTCTTTTATGCCTACTTTCTCGCTCGTCTTATCTTTTACGCATTCATATTTTACGTCATGCTATTCTATAACTTTCTCATTATCACTCTCTTCACACATCCATTCATTCAATCCCTCTTTCTTACTTTCCTGTTCTCTTTTCACCAACTTCAATTCACTCTCTCTTTCCCATCTTTTAATTTTCATTCTAATTCTCAGCCCTCTTTGTACCCCCTCTTTCTTCATCTCTCATTCTTACTATATCTTTCTTACTCCTTCTCTTTCACTGTTTAATTTTTGCTCTCTTTCTCACCCTCTCGTTCTCATCCTCCATTTCTCAGCCTCTCTTTTTCATCCGCTTTTTCTTCCTTTCCACTAAAATAGCTTACTCATCTTCCTATCCTCTTGTCAATCGCAGTTTCCTTGCCCCCACCAGCTCTTTCAAGTCACTGGGGGGAAGCGCCAAGTTACACTCCTGCCAGAATGATCGTTAATTGAATTTAATTTTGAATAACAGATTCATCAGAATTACTTGATGGATTTTATATTTGGTCTTTCTCCCTCTTTTAGAATCAACAACAGCAATATCACCCCGAGCAACCTCTCTCTCTCTCTCTCTCTCTCTCTCTCTCTCTCTCTCTCTCTCTCTCTCTCTCTGAGTTACCATTTTAATTCTCGGGCTTTACTTTTTATTTCCATTTTGTTTACCGTATGAATGCTGCGCGCCGCGGCCCTCTTACGTGGTTACTTCCCATCTCTTTCGATTGTCGTCAGTTTAAGGAGACGGGTGAAAAGATGAGAAAGTCGGAATAGAGTAGAAGAAGGAACAAAAAAAAGAATATGTCGTGAAAGAGACAAACTTGGAAAAGGTGTCCCAACAGATAAGTCAGTGACATCTAGCATCAGACTTCACGGAAATGTAATTTACCTCCAGTAATTGAACATTGGCTACTTGAATCCCGCCAATACTTCCGCATCTAGCGTTGGAATGAAGTCACTCGGACGGCCAGGCATGCGAGTGTGTGTATGTGTGCGAATGACGCGAAAAGAATAATGAGGTGTTGGAGGCGACAGCAGAGATCAATTTGATAATTCGGTAAATAAACAGAAGAAAGATGACCCAAGGAATAGAATGCACGGTGGTGGGAAGGTAAGAAACGAAACAGAAGATGGAAAGGAAGAGGGATTTTTAAAGAAATTGTAAGGACACTGATTAGACGGAAGAGTTAATCACAGTGAAGAAAAGAGTTTTAAAACTACGAAGAAATACAGAAGAATTGAAAAATACGAGAGAAGGGGAAAGCTGTTGTAGAAAAAGGTTACCTTATAAAGATAAAGAAGTTCAAAGAAATGTAGATTAAATCATAAAAAACTAGAAAAGCATGAATTTAAATGAGAACATTATTTAAAGCATATATGTGAGATGATTAAATGTTTCAGTCTTTAACAAAGAACTTGTTATTGATTTTTTTTTTTTGGCTTGATTTCGCCAATTTATCTGATCGTTGTTTGTGGTCGATAGACAGACATTAAATGCAATGTGGTTTCTCGACGTTGAAAATGGATTTAATTGTGATTTATATTTCCAGAAGAGTCTTTTGAATCAAAGAGAAATCATTGGTTCTAAATATGATACGCATAAAAACTTCGCTGAAACGAAAACTTAGGTTCCTTATTAGATGAGTACGTGTAAAACTTAGAATATTATAACAGTGTTGAATATAACGTTTTATAAATCATTTCACCCCAAGCAAAGCATCAAAGACACATGGAGTTACTGGGTACAAAAGAATATAAGTAAAAAAAGAAAAAGAAAAAAACATTAAAGAGCAAGAACAATAAAAGGACAGAAATTAAGAAAAGAGAAAATAAAATTTGACATTCGATTTAAATTTTTGAAGATCAAATTTGACTGGAAAAAATAAGCCGAAAGAGAGTTCCACAAGCGAAAAATGCCAAAAACGAAATTGTTAACATAGAACTTACGGTTACATCTAGCCATTCCAGCTGTAAAATGATGAGACCATGATGCCAATCTAACACGGCGCTTAAATTCATAGAATCTAGGTACCATAGTTGAAAGTTCATCAGACAATTACCATGAAAGTTTTTAAAGAAAAGTCACAGGGAAACTACAGCAATGGGAGAGTGACTGAAGCCGAGATGCCAGGTCAGAACCAATGATTTTGAAGATTCTTCTTTAAATTTTATCAAGGATAAAATATATAAATAAATATATAAATATATAGCAGGAGCACCAGATCATTTTGGCAGCAATATTTTAAGCATGGACGAACGGTAAACTTATAAACGAGTATGATAGATTCGGACGAGAAATATTGTCTAGCCCGACACAGCGAACCAAATTTTCTAGCAACAAGACTTAGCAATTTATTCGATACAATATTTATACTTCATGTGAACAGAAAAAAGAAGGCGCAAAGAATCACTCTCCTGGATGTTTGTTATGGTCCGGTTCCTTGTAAGACGGTGATAGTCCAAGGTAGAACCAATAAAGAACTCGAACACGGGTATGGAATAACACAGATATATTACAAAAAGGAATATATACAGAGAAGTAGAAGTATTAGTATGAACAATCAGGTTTAGTAGAGAGAACAATGTAGTCTCGACCAGTATCACTATTCCAATGTCTTGCAGTAATTGTCTGAACGCGACTCCGTTTCGGACTGCCTCTGACTCGACTCTTGACTCGACTTGAACTACTGACTCGACTTGAACTACTGATTGACGATATTCAGTCACCCCCGCCCCATGAGGGCGTCATGTGGCACAAGGCCGGTTTAAAGTGGAATCTCCGAGCGCGTGAGTTCGGCCAAAAATATGCCCATTGAACCCGTATGAACGGGTTCAGGGTCGGTTTACCTCCCCGAAAGAGAATCCGCCCTTCGGCGTAGCCTCTTTCGGGTGCCTCCCCGCCCGAAGGCAGAGAGTTCAACCGAACAGCCGGTCGAGAAAGCGAACGACTTACGATATTGAGTCACCCCCCACGAGGGTGTCATGTGGCACAAGGCCTTTTTAACGTGGGCATTCCCGAGCCATTAGGCTCGGCCAAAAAATAGCCCATTTGAACCCGTATAAACGGGTTCAGGGCCGAGTTACCTCCCCGAGGAGACTCCGCCCTTCGGCGTAGCCTCCTTCCCGTAGGAAGAGAGTTCAAACCGAGCAGTCTGTTCAAAAGCGAACGACTGACGATATTGTCCTCCCCCCAGGGGTGTCATGGGCTCAGGCCTTTTTTTAACGTGGGCATTCCGGAGCCATTAGGCTCGGCAAAAAAATAGCCATTTGAACCCGTATAAACGGGTTTCAGGGCCGATTTTACCTCCCCGAAGGAGACTCCGTCCTTCGGCGTAGCCTCCTTCGGGTTCCTCCCGCCCGTAGGAAGAGAGTTCAAACCGAGCAGTCTGTTCAAAAGCGAACGACTGACGATATTGAGTCCTCCCCCCCACGAGGGTGTCATGTGGCTCAAGGCCTTTTTAACGTGGGCATTCCGGAGCCATTAGGCTCGGCCAAAAAATAGCCCATTTGAACCCGTATAAACGGGTTCAGGGCCGGTTTTACCTCCCCGAAGGAGACTCCGTCCTTCGGCGTAGCCTCCTTCGGGTTCCTCCCGCCCGTAGGAAGAGAGTTCAAACCGAGCAGTCTGTTCAAAAGCGAACGACACTCATTGCCTACTCCTGAGGCGCAGTATTTATTAAGTATGGAATAGTCCATTATTATTATTATGGGTAAGACCTCATAACAATGCTGGCGGGAGGCAGAAAGAGTTCTCTCAGAAAATTAATAAAGAGCATTTTCATTTTTAAGGCGTTAAAATTAACCAGCTATTCCTAGTCCCAGTTAGCCACAAAATGTAGGTTATTTTTTTTTTAGATCTGCTGCCAATTTGATCTTAATTTAAATGCGATAGATATATTCCCGTATAGTTGTGATTAACAAGCTAGACTCAAAGGCCGTTATGACTACATTGAGTAGTATAATGTGACTTTGTGACTTAATCAATATCAGGAAACAATGGCTAGCAAAGTTAGTGTAGCAGATTATTACTGTTGCAGTCATTTCAATGCTCAGTTTGGTTGATTGGCTGGTTGTTTAGCGGCATATCATCCTCTATGGGTTATTAATACCGAAATCAAAATATATAATGTTATTATATATATATATATATATATATATATATATATATATATATATATATATATAGATAGATAGATAGATAGATAGATAGATAGATAGATAGATATGGGTATGATAAATAACATATACACACATATTTTTTCTCAGGTATTATAAAAACAGTGCTCAATGTATATATATATTGAGATAATCGTTGTTTAGTGATAAAAGTCTTACTAATTAACACATAGACGAAGGAGAAGAGGTGGATTCATACCTTTACCCAAGGATATTTGCGCGAAAGTGAATATAACAACCCCAGCTGGAATTCGGAATTCCGATTAACAATTCCGAGCCATTGTCCATTACACCACCCGTACATTCAAGCCTACAGCACCTGCTATTCCCAAGTGCTCACCCATCTAGATACTGACAGGCTCGACATTGCTTAACTTCGGTGATCTCATGGTAACCGGTGTTTCAACGTGATGTGGCCGTAAACCGTTTAATTCGGACTCAACAAATGTGGCCTTATACCAGATTAGGTTTTGGTTATGGTATGAAGAATGTATCTACAAAATGCCCAGCAATTGGCATTTATCTCGATGTTATTTCAATAATTACCTGCGATGTACAGCAACAATAATTACCTGCGATGTACAGCAACAATAATTACCTGCGATGTACAGCAACAATTTACAGCAAGTAAAATATTACTTGCTATTAAAATTGTTTGGATTTAAGCGATTTTGACAACATTTAATCCTAAAAAACAAAAGCGACTCCGACATACATTGTCTACGTATTGCTTTCCACATAGATTTTCATCTAAGATGTTACAACAATTCTAGGTTTTATGTTACAACGCAGTAAATACACGCAGGCTTCTAATTAGATCAACTTTTGAAGGCATCAGTAATTACATATTCTAGTTAAACTTGGATTTTCTTTTCAAATAATTCGGTGTGTGTAAGTGTGTGTGATTTGCCGTTAAAGTCGTGCGTATGGAAAATGGTCATAACAAGTAAAACGATAAATCTAGTTTCGCAAATGGTTACTCTGTACAATTCACGATTACAAATTGTTTTCATTTGAAAACGAACGTTAAGTTTTGTTGAAGAAAAATGAGTATTTTCATTTGGTTTCATCCACAGCGCTGTGTAGATTGCTGGTAGGTTTACAAGCTGCCTTAATTTATGACAATCTTATTGTACTTAGTTGTATCGTTTGTCTAAAACCAGTTAGGGCCACTAATATTCAGAATAAATCCGAAAACTTTATTTACAGTCTTTTCCGAAACATTATTTTTTTATAAGTCCTTATATGCAGAAGAAAGTCGATAATTCTCATTCCAGAAAGTAAGTACAGGCACAAAAGTAACATAAACTGTGTAGTAATATATATATATATATATATATATATATATATATATATATATATATAAATATTTATATATATATATATATATACAATACTATCAGTGAAATATTTATATATATATATATATATATATATATATATATATATATATATATATATATATATATATATATATATAAAAATTTGCAGGATATGTATTTCATAAAATAAATAAAACAAAGATTTATTATTAAAATATGTTATTAATAAGCGGAAAAACCGAGTGATTTCTTTTTATTATTATTGAATTATTTTACTCCTTTTTAGAACATTCAAAATGTCGATTCTTTTTTCTTGCGTCAGCCGTTGACTATAAATTACTATGGGAAAATTTAGCGTTCTTTTAAGGTGAAAAATAACTTTGATTTGGAAATTCTTATAAAAATCAAATTGTCGAATTTTAATGAAACTTCCAAGATTCATTCACAATATTATCTTTGTGTGTATATCGCAGACTTTATAAATGTGTCTGTGAGTTTATATAGCAGACTTTACAAATGTGTGTACAGAAGACTTTACAAATGTGTGTGTGTAGCCGACTTTATAAATGTGTGTATAGCAGACTTTATAAATATGTTTGTGAGTGTGTGCTGCTTATTTTGCTTGGCAACAGAAATAAATAATAATTCTAATGTATATTGATACTATTTCTAACCCTGACCAACAAGTGAAACTGGTAACAGACTGATAACCGGAAGATCTGATCCTCGTCTTTGTTTGATGCTTATAATCATAATGAGAAGAAAAAAGCATTCCGAGTAATTGATTTATATTTTATGAATCTACTGAAGTTTTTATATAAAGAATGAACTGATTTTAATGTCGCCATTTTGCAGACTAAGATTGGAGAAAAGATTTCACATTTGTTGTGAGTCTGCGTTTAACCGGCTGGTTAAACACTGTTACTTCTGCAGCAGTTGTAAATAGTTTGTCAACTGGAGGGTTGCCATTTTGTGGCCTCGTTTCTTCTCTGCAATTTAAAAGATAGAAAAAACCACAGGCATGTACATTGGAAGTTATTTTAAAATGAGACGAGGCGTATGTTACCGTCTTCCCCAAGTAAATTATGCAGTTACTTGCATTTGGTTTAGCACAGAAGATGATGACAGGACTTATGTTTTTATGATGGTTATCTAGTAAAAATACGTTTCAGAAGTTTGTCGCTTGATAAAGCTGTAACCGATAATGAGGTTAACTGAAGCAGGCCGTGTGCTCTGGTTTCATACTTTCTGCAAAATAACAGTATTTATGCGATACAGTTTTGACATTTTCACTTAGTCTTCTACTTATCTTCCAATCGACAACTTTACCCCACAACAATAAATGAAGGATTAAATAGAGGATCCAAGTAGTAGTAGTAATATTCCACAAATTTAGTCTGGTACAGAAAGATATGTGTTCAAAAGCTCTGTTGGATCAGGCTGTCCGTATTGGTCGAGTGGTCTAAGGTACGTCAGATCTAATGACTGTTTCCCCTAGAGCACGCAGGTTTGAATCTGGTCGGTGGGCTCATATTTTTTAACAAGATTTCTCGAATATTCAGGCCGGTAAATGTAAATAAGACTAGAAATAAAATAAATAAGACTAAGTATTTTATTTTGCAACAAATATTTAAAATAAAATCGATGCATTTGTCCTGATAAAGTCCCTCAGAAGACTAAACGTTTCGGTCAAGATAAGTTTTCCCTTTGTCTTTAATTATATTGTCCTTTTTACAGAATTATTCTATTTTAATGTTTTATAATTATATATATATATATATATATATATATATATATATATATATATATATATATATATATATATATGTATATATATATTGATGCATGTTTCATTAAATAATATAGACAAGTTGTGTCCATTTTATTTTAAGTAAGTTCCTTTCATATTGTCTGATAAGCTTAATAACATTATCATTGAAAGACGAAAGGAAATCATCATAATGACTTATGTAAGCCGAATGCTTAGATCGGATTTAAACACGTATCAATATGATGATTTCCTTTCGTCTTTCAATGATAATTTTAAGCTTATCAGACAATATGAAAGGAACTTACTTAAAATAAATGGATACAACTTGTCTATATTATTTAATGAAACATGCATCAATGAAAAATTGTTGCCTAAATATACACAATATATATATATATATATATATATATAGAGATATATAGAGAGAGAGAGAGAGGGTGGAGAGAGAGAGAGGTGGAGAGAGAGAGGGGGGTGGAGAGAGAGAGAGAGAGCTTGCCCGCACTGAAAACAAAACATTATCTTGAGATTCAGTTTTTTCAATACATATTTTTACCAAATTTTTTATTTTCGGAATATCGGTTAAAAACAAAAGGACATAAATTTTCAGTAACATAGTAAAACTGATGGATGTTAATGGCAGCTAGAAAATACCGATATTGGAATTCTTCTGTCAAGTCTATGGAAGGAATTTCCTGTTGAAGCAACATTCTGTTTCCTGGTTGCCATATTAACAATCTTGATAGATGATCAAACATCGACCCAACTCTGTGTGCTTGTGGCTGTGGTAAAGAAACCATCACAGCTGCACTGACAGAAAATACAAACGTAGTGATATCTCAGGCAGTTTTAATGCAATCCTGACTTAAGAAATTGGAATTAGTATAGAGAAAGGAGGAGGTTAGAGGTTTGAAAGAATGGAATAAAACGGCAAGAAGTTAGTGATATATGTTATTGGGGGGTGAGGTCAAAGTGATTACATGATCAATGTAGGAACAAAATAGAAAGAAAGACAGAAAGAAAGAAAGAAATATTTGATGTGTTTCGAAGTGTACAGTGAGAAGAGCGTGAAAAAGCCATGTATTCGCTCTGATTAACTCCAACTACAAGGTTCCGTTTTCATCAGATTGCTCAATTTTTTCATCGGACTGGGCGCTAGACGATCCTATCCGTTGGGCTTTGCCTACATATAATAGCGGGCAGCGAACCGACCGGACGGGCTTGGACCGTTATAAAGGTAAGCTAATAAAACGAGGACGGGCTTGGGTTTGGCGTTGTCTACGTTGGTTAAGGGTGGGGATAAGATGCGAAAGACAGCGTGAAAAGGTCGAAATTGGAAGAATCAAAAGACATGAAGGCGCAAAGAAAAGGTTAATAAACACCAATGTTGACGGCATTGATACCCTCAACCATTCCCAACCACTCCTTAACCGTAAGCAAACCCTTTCATTGGTGCATGGATAAAGCATCATTTTTAATTCTTCACCTTACTGATGTCTCTATCTCTATTTCTCTCTCTCTCTCTCTCTCTCTCTCATTTTTCTAACTCATGATTTTCTCTTTTGTTTTGTTTTTTTTTCTTTTTCTTGTGCTTATTTGTTCCTCCCTGTTTTCTTCTCTTCCTGTTTCCTTTCCTTTCATTATCTTTTTCTTGCTTTCATTTTCCAACCCTCCTCTCTAATTTCGTTTTTTTCCTCGCACACTTACTCTCTTTTTTCCTATTATATAGCCTCTCCACACTTTCGTCTCATCTCTCTTCTAATGACCACTTTCTTTTTTTGTGTAGATTCCTTTTTTCTCATCACAGTGACGCCCAGATATATTTTCTTTTTTTTTTCTCCCAAATCTTCACACTTTCCTTTTCTTCACTTCTTTATCACTTTTCTCGTTCAACGGCTTCTCTTTATGCGTTTGTTGTTCTCTCTCTCTCTAAACACACACACACACACACACACACACATATATATATATATATATATATATATATATATATATATATATATATATATATATATATATTCTTCCTTTCTCTCCTTTCTCTTTTTCTTTCTCTCTCACACTGCTGTTCTTTCTTCGATTGCTATTTTCATAGAAGTGTCAGAAGACATACAGTCTCAAAATATTTGTATTATGCCTCTTGCCGGCCAGAGGCACCTAATGAACCCCATATCCACACCGTCACCCACTCATCCACATCGACACTGGAATCTCGGCTGTGTTCCCGCCGCCATCTAATATTGCATAGCAAATAATGCCCGTCCCACTAATGCCTACCGTTATGCGCTGCAGAAAACAAGGAAACGGAAGGAGAGGAAAAGTCAAAGAAAATAAGAAACGGTTAAAGAAGAAAAAGAAAGTGAAAGAGATTGGTAGCCCCAAGGAGAAAGCGTACAGCAGTAGCACACAAACTCTATTGCATCTTTCTCCAAATGCTTTCCTGAGACTGAAATTCAATTTTCATTCGTTTCTCTTGGCCAATTGAGCAATTCTTTCAATCAATGGTCGCTGCAAATACAAGAATTTAATCGACGATTTTCTAATAATTCCCACACGTCGTATTCGTTCTTCGTCATCACAGATATCGGTTTGCTAAAATGTCGAATTGTCAACGTCTCTCGGCATAAAGAATTAGTACACAAGTCCGAAAGACGAACCACAACTAATAAAAATTGTTAGACTGCTTTTTTCCTTTATTTTTTTCAACATCCTCGCCGTTATCCATAATGAAGCTTGCAGATTAGAGTACATAGTAAAAACTGTTTTGTTTTACTTTGTAGTTACGAAACTAACCTTGCCCTTGAAACATTTGACTGTTTGGTTTCTTGATTTGCCCAAACCAATTAAACATGCAAGTATATTGCCAATGTTATATAATCGGCAACTGGGACTGTCATAGTCTATGTGTATATTTGTTTACACGAACGCGAAAAAGAAAGAACCACTGAAAGGTTTGGGCATGAAATATTGCGATAGAATGTCGTTTTATAAAGTAAATAAAGATAAATATCTAAACTACAATAAACAAATGCTAAAAATCCCTTGAATACTGAAAAAGATATGGTGTGCTTGTTTTTCTTCTCAATTTATTTTTTTCTGGTTATCTATATACAAAGGATATTGAAAAGTCTTCGGCCCAACACATTTTTCAAAATCAGTACTTTCATGGTTTGATAATTGAAATTCGGAGAAAGTGGATCGACCTAGAACTTTCTAGAAATTTCTCGTACATACAAAACAAATTATCTACTCTTGTTTAGGTTTACACTATTTATATTGCTCAGGCTGTTGTCCTCATCTTTGTTGCCATATTCACTATGTTTTGGCCGTTGTACGCTCCGGTCCTCTTCAGGTGATTGGAATTTCGAACCGAACCCTTTATTTTGTGCACCGGTATAGATTGTTCTAGTTCAGCGGAATACTTCCGGATACTTCAGTTTTTGTTACGTCCTTTTAACTCAAGTCTCCAAGGTTGTAGCCAGGTATTGAACTCACAACTCCATGGGTCAAGTCCCTGGATTACTTCCACCAAAGCTTTTATCCACTGGACCATGTGTCCTTGAGGACAATGTAAATAGTGTAAATAATTACAATACCACATCTCAGAAATATAGAGATATTTTTTTTAGGCTTTTGTTTATTTTATAAGAGTCAATATAGGTTCACTACATGGATATTACTAGTAATTCAAAATAGATAGAGTTAGAGTTGACAAATAGATACTTGGGAACACTGTCAGTAAAAGTCTAAGCGGTCTGAGTTATCCGGCCTGACTGAGTTATCTCACCTGACGGTATTTCTAACTCACCTGTAAGGTTTCGCACTGCTTTTATCAAACTTTGGCTGTGATGTACGTGCCTGGCATAACCTTATCTGATTGTGTATCATATCAAGCAGACTAGACTTTGTATATTTATATCACCTACGTCACTTTGCTGATTTGCTGCTCTCTCACTCGATAACAACAACAACAGCTAATAATAACAATAATAATAATAATAATAAACAAAAATGATTGACGTAACTATCCAATATTTTTCATCAGTTAAGAGCGCGATTTAAGAAAAGAAATAGAAAAGAAAAAAACAGTGTTTGATAATGTTAAACAACATTTAAGCAGAATGCCTGTCTTCTTCAAGCTATATTTTTTTTTAAATTTAAAAAAGCCATGCAACTGAAACGTGCTTAATAAGACGGTGATCTTATTTATCTTTATTCCGTTAGTTGATGAGCTTAGTATAAATGTTATGGAACTCTCATGTCATTCCGTTCATTCTCTCGGCCCAGGAAGTTAGTAATTTGCATACGTAACCATCCTCATGCGTTTTACGGGTCGAAAAGTCTGCAATAATAATAATGATAATGATACTCTGCCCATACCAAACAAGCTTAGGCAGACAAGCCCCGTACCAACAAGTGGTTACATAGTGCAGGGTTAAAAGCTTAAACCAAATATTTTATTCTTGCTGCACTGGGTCAATGTTTGATAACTAGAAATTACCAAGCACACATACTGAAAAATTTGTGTTGACCCCAAATGCAAATTTTGTGATAAATACTAGAAAATATGTAACTTTTGCAGGGAGGAAACTGCAAGAAATTGATATGAACATCACCCAAACCCGGTTACAATTTTATGGGACTTCACAATACACACAAACAAATCAATAAAAGCTAATCGCCCAGACATCGTGATCAAAGACCACAAAAATAGAATGTTCTTTCGTATTGACATGTTAGTCCCTGTAGACTCTAATGTATCTTTGAAAATCTTCAAAAAAACTATCAAAATGCAAGGATCTTGAAGTGGAAATCTAAATATGTGGCACATGAGAACATCAATAATTCCAGTTGTAGTTAGAGCCCTCGGCCGTGAGAATAATTGTACAGTTATCAGATTGTATTCATTAATTTCCTAAATTGAGAATTTGCCATTCTTCTTTTCCATGTGACTTGCCCCTTCAGGCCGTTGACAAACGTGGTTCTCCACACCATCTAATCTTTTTAGAGCTCTTAGCACTCTTTGTCTTTGCACTATCCCTCCTAATCCTTGTTCTGTCAACCAATTATATGAGCTCGTTATGTTGCTTTCTTCAATGCCTCTTGCTTTCAATATGTCATATAAGTGTCAAATTTTCAAAGCCTTTTTCCTCGTTATGTGTCCCAGAAATTTCAATTCTGTTTCTGATTCTAAGTATAAGTAACACTTTTTGTTTCCATTATTCTTAAAACTTCCATGTTGCTCTTTTTCTCAGTCCGTGGTAATCTCAGTATTAATTTGTAGAACCACATTGCCTCAAGTCTTCTTTACACCTGTAAGAAAATTAATTGTCCATTATTCTTTGCCATATAAAAGGACTGATATGACATCACAGTTCAGCACTCTTTTCTTTGTTTCTAACGAAATTTTCATGTTTCTTAATATTTTGATTAATACTTAGCATCTTCTGCTATATCAATGTGCTTTCAGATTTCTGTGCCACATTTTCCAACATCTATTAAAACACTTTTCAACTTCTATACTTTATTGATCTTGGTTTCTCTAATTCGTAACTCATATCTTGGGTTTTTCTCTTGCTGACAACCATACAATCTGTCTTCTTACAATTAATTATTAGTCCTTTCTTATCTAGAAATTCTGCTGTCAACACTGTGTTATCTCCCTATCGTATGTACTTAAGATTGTGTCCACTGAAAATAAATCCTGATAGGATTTCTATTGGGATAACCTCGCTGTAAATGTTGAATAAATACGATGAGGAGACATATCGTTGTTTTACGACCCATTGTATGTTTGTGTATTTACTTAATTCATTTTCTATCTCTATTTAGGCGGTCTGTTTACAGTTATCCTTCCAAAATAAATCAAGTTAAATCAATTCAAACAGATCTTTGTGCCGTATGTTGTTAAACGCTTTTTGTGCAATTTGTGAAATATAAACAATTTGAAAGACTTTTGGTGCTCCTTCCGATCATAAGAGATCATTTCTTGAATCACATTTGTTCTTGTCTTATTTCCAGTATAATTCTACTTCCTGTTGTTTACATTAGAATTCAGATTATTAGCTTGGTTATGTGGCTCAAGCTGTTTTCCAATGCATGCAATTGCACCTTCCTTTTTAGACAGTGCTACGAAAATTGATCTACTAAATTCTTCTGTCGCCACTGTCATATATTTTGTGATTTCCGTAATCTTGTCGATGACGAAATCGTATAAAGCTAAGAGTATTTCTATTACAATCCTGCTGTTTTTCACTTTCCATCTTGTCTAGTATCGATCTTACTTCCCACGTTAATATTTCAGGTCATTTCATATTTTTTGTGTATGGTACGTTTCTCTTTATCTTTCTCTCTCGTCGTGAAATGGTTCTCTAACGAATTCATTCCATCTTTGAAGTGTTTCTTCTTTTTCTATTGTGAGTGTTCCCTCTTTTGATTTTATGCAACCTGTTAATAAACACATTTTTAGTTCTATTATGCTTACTAGCTCATTCTTCCTATTTTATTATAACACTTTTCATTGAGCACTTCATGTTTAGTCTGTCTGCATTTGTTTGGAATTTCTCTGCTTAATATTCTATAATATGTACCATTTTGGGCTCAAAAATGTCGTCCACTCCTTTTATTCCTTGTGATGATATTATTTGCCGATATCAGAGATTCTCTCAAAGTGCCCCACTTTAAATTTCCAGTTCCATGCAAGTTATTATATTGCTTTTAATTCTGTCAGCATATAACTCTTTGTAGTTTGGGTCCTTCATGAGCCTGTCGTATTATAGTTTATGTGTTGTTTTGGATTTCTTTAATTTCTGTCTCATGCTTTTTATTTTCCATCAGTAATTTTTATCACAAATTATTTTAAGTATTTCTTTTAGGAAGTAACCTGTCAATATTTCACAATGCCATGTTGATGTTTACAGAAATAATTTCAAATATATTGAGATAAAAAAAATATTTCAGATTGAGAACCTTCATAAATATGCTAAGTTCAAATAAATGAATCTAAAAAATATAATATAAATATAAAACATAAATATAAACAAAAATAGCATATCTGTATCTCTTGTTTATTTTATAAACCATTTATTGAATGTCACATTAAAAACTTAATATTAACTCACATAAAGCGAGCAAATTAACTTTGAAAAGGACAGGCTAAGGTGCATAAATCATGCGAGTGTCGTAGGTTCTCAAATGTCAAACTGAAAAGAGTGTATATCGCCAAAAAAAGCTTAAAGAAAACAACATCAAAAACATCTGAACTTGAACACCGACGGATTCCTTACTATTTCCGGTAGAATTAGACTATGACAATCTAATTATAAGATAGAAAGAACTAGACAAAGAGGGATATAAAGATATATAGAAAGAAGTAGACAAATGGGGTTATAAAGACAGAGAGAAAGAACTAAGCAAAGTGAGTTATAACGATAGATAGAAAGAATTAGACAAACAGGACTATAAAGATAGATAGATAGAAAGAACTAAAAAAAAGAGGGCTATAAAGGTAAAGAGAAATAACTAGACAAAGAGGGATATGGAGATAGAAAGAATTAAGCATAGATAGATAATATATTCTGGTAGTTTCAAGAAGGCAGAAGTCAGTGTTTGTCGAGAATCAGATTGTATTGTCTTGTGTGACCTTGATGATAATGAGTTTCTGTGAGACTTGAAACCAAATATAAATCAGTCACACACAAACACGGAATGAATTTAACAATAAATAAAGAAAATAGTGAAATATAATTAATACCAAATTATGACAGCTGCTACCCAAGCGAGGGAACAGTAACACAGGGCACAGACCTCGCGGCTAATTCATCAACCGAAAATCGCTAATCCTTTGCTGAATTGGCTAATTTCCATCGAGATTCTCGCTTCGATATTCAACGTCGCGTTTTTTCGGCGTGTCCGTTGTGGTTGGGTTGTGACATCCGAACAAGGATGAAATATTGGCTGTGAGTGGACGATTCTCAGCCCTAATCCGATGGCGGTCGCCTTGTTGCATGAACATTCCGGATGAAATACTACTTTTTAGGGGAAAGAAAGGGGGAGAAATAATGGATAGTGAAGAAGACGTTGTTGACATGTCCCTTAAGAGAAAAAGATATCTAAGAATGTTAATGAAAGAACGGAAACGAAAGAAAGAAATAAGGAGCGAATTAATATTAAGAAAACGTTGGCTTTTACAGTGTGTGGAAGAAGACAAAAAAAGGTAAAAGACCACAGCTGACATGGTTTTGTTGATTGAAGAAGAGAAAATTGAAGCTGTAAATAAATAGACCTAAAACTGATCATGTAGATTATATTTTTGCATTTGTCAAAAACGTTCGATAAGAAAAAGGAAGAAAATTTACGCTAAGATGGAATTAAAATAACCAAAAAGAAAAATTATAAAATTCTAAAATCAACGTTAAATTGGACAGAAAATAAAAAAGGGGAAAAAATCTCCCGCTTGCTGTACAAAAAAGCGTCATGTCTTTGATAGGCAAATAAACAAACATTTGTCGATGCCGAACAGAGATGGATACACGGTAGACGCCCCAAAACGACTGTTTGTCTTCGTGTGTGGAATCTGGAAGCAGTGTCTATGTAATACCAAAGTTTGTCAAGGAATCAAATGGTGGTCGGCCGATGGATTTGCCTCTCCTTGATGAAGTCTCTTCGTTCAAGGAATGGTGCACGGTTTACTGATGCCCGGATCAGATGACTGATATTTGTCTTTAGGTAGTCTTAAATTTTTTTTTCATTTCTTTTTTATTCTGTCACTTTTTTCTTTTTTTCTGTAATTGTCTGAAGCCAATTTTTTGGCTACTTCATCATTTTCGATGAAGAACTCGAAACACGGTCACAAACATATCGATTACCTAACAACACACACACACACACACACACAGACATTTATGCAAATACGTGCGTATGCATATAGAATTAGGACAAAGCATATTTATTGTCGTATTTTCGTTTCTCTCAGAAGACGATACAATATTTTTACTTATTCCTTTAAAAATAGGAAAAAAAAATGATTTTCTTGTTTTATATATCAAATTTTGTTACCACTAATTCAGTTAAATTAATTAAAGATATTGTAGTCTTAATCCTTAAAATGTAGCTGGACAATCCACGAGAAATTTTTATTTTAAAATTATTTAAAATATCAGTCAAAATCGGCTATACTATAAGATATTATATTCGAACATAAGTAAAAGTGCTACGTAAATGCCTTCATGTTTCGATGCATATCAGCCGGCATTAAATGAGGGTTATTACAATTTTTAATATTTACTTACAAAACAATCTCTTTCTCTACGAAAAAAGAAAATAAGAAAAGCAAGAAAGACAAAAGATATAATCTCTTCTAAAAAGAAAAAAGAAAGAAAGACACAAGATATAGTCAAAAATAGAAAAGGAAAGAAAGACAAGATATAGTCTTCTAAAAAAGAAAAACGAAGAAAGAAAATAAAATAAGAACCAGAAGGGAAGATAGACACAAGATATAGTCTCTTCTCCAAATAAAAGGAAAAAAGAGAAAGATAAATAAGATAAGGATGGTGTAGAAATGTAAAGAAGCTAGACAAGATGTGTAGATAACCGCCTCAACCAATCAAAATAATTTAAGTAAGGTGTCATGAAACATAGATTCAAAATTCAACGGATACATATGAAATATTTGAAACAGAATTTTGATACAATGTAACGACAAACTAACGGTTGACATTTTCGCTGAAAAGCCAGCACAATTCCCAGAGGAAACGAAACCTATAGAAAATCTCATCCAAAATACAAAATTACACAGAAATCATTAAGAACCTCTAATTAATGTAAATGAAAATGAAGAAAATAACTTGATAAAAATAAAACAGAAGAAAATTGACATCATTAATAAATGAATTACAAAACCTCATTAAAGCCTTAAAAACCAGCATAACAAATATGGAAATATTTTCCACTACCAAATTGAACAATATCCCTATCACTGAAGAAAAAGGAAAAAATGTAGCACAAACCAATACGGAAACATATAGATCTACCTCATGAAGAAAAGAATAAGCCAAAAACTAACTCAAAATAACCAGATACAAATGAAAAGTTTGAAAAACTCAAACAAATGGAAACACCATTACAGTATAAACCCGTTAACATAACATGACAAACAAAATAAGAATCTTACCATGGAATTGTAGAGGAATTAACGTAAACTATAAAGATGTAAAATGACTTCTGACTGACTATAACACAAATTTAGTTTGCCTTCAAGAAACACTTTTGAAAGAACATAACAGTGTATCCTTTAAAGGATACGAAACCTATTTTAAAAAAAACGTACCAGCAACCAATAACAGATCAACAGGATTATCCTCAATATTAATTAAAAGAACAACTCATCGCATTATACTCCACCAACCTGCAAGCTATAGCAGTTAAAACTAGTCTCCGCCGTACCTTGAGTATATATGCTCACTGTATATTCCACCCAGTTATAAACCAAAACAAACAGAACCAGACCAATTAGCTACTTACTTAACTACTAACTCTATTTTTATTGGTTGGTGATTACAGTGCTCACAATAAACTTTGGATCTGTAAGAAAACTAACCCCAGAGGCCATATCATACAAAGGCTAATAAAAACTGTTGATTTATGTCTATTAAATGACATATCTTACACCTATATCCAGCCAGTATTTGGTTTCATATCAGCTATTTATTTATCAATCTGCTCCCACATCAACCTTTATAGACTTCCAATGGGACATGATGATCAATGTGGAAATGACCATTTTTCAATCTTCATAGATAAACCGATACCAAATGAGAGAGAACCTAAGTGGCAACTACACACGCCATACTGTGCCAAACCTTAATTAATAAGAAACAAATCCTCTAACCACTTTCACACAACTAATCAATATAGCAGATAAAACAATTGTCAAATCATCAGCGGATTCACACTCCAAATGAATGTAAACAAGTTGTCAAATCCTCGAAAGAACACATCACAAAATTGAACACCAATATTCCAAAGAAAAAAGTATGAGATATGATCAGGAAAATATGTGGTCAAACATTAACTACAAATACGTATTTAAAAAACAAATGGGGAAGCCTACACAGAATGAAAGGTTATGGCAAATGTTCTTTCTGAGGAAAATAACTCCTGGACAAAACGTTACTCCACCATATTTAATAGATTCAATCATATTAGAGAAAAAAATGAATTTTGAATCAGAAAACGATAATTGCAACACCCCATTCAACATGATAGAACTGAAAGACTCACTTAACAAAAGCCATAACATAGCCACGGGACCGGACGAGATACAAGTTCTTGAAGCACCTACCAGAAAACTTCTTTTCAAGTACTACAATGAAATATGGCAAACAGGTAACTTCTGTGAAAAAAGCTACAAATCAATCCAATTATCGCCTCATTTCATTAACAAGTTCTATATACAAAACAATATAAAGTTTGGTAAATTCTCGATTAAAATGGATATTAGAAAAACATAATATTCTAATACCGTATCAAAGCGGCTACCGGTAGAACAGAAACACCTCCGACCAACTTGTCCATATCGTTTCATTTATACGGGATGGCTTCATCCAAGGGCACCATTTTATTGCAGTCCTTGTTGACCTTCGAAAATGTATAACACTACTTGGAAATATGATATCCTGAAAAACATATATAACATGGAGCTAAAAGGTATATTAACTACATTTATTGAAACCTTTTTGTTAAATCGGAATTGTTGAGTACAGCGTGGAAGAACAATATATGATCGCCACTATCAAAAAATGTCTGTACAACAAACAATGGGAGTGTACCACAAGGCAGTATATTATCAATTACTCTGTTCATACTGAAAATTAACAGCATAATTGGTGTAGTGAATACCGGAATCGAAAAGTCTTTACAGACAATTTTTCTATTGGCTAGTCATCCCCGAATATATCAACGACAGAACGAAACTACAAAAATACTTTAATAAAATAGAGAATGGACCAATTTTCTAAAATTAAAAAAGTATGTATGCACTTTTGTAACAAACGATCATTACACCCTGATACTCAATCAAAAATAAATAACAGCCTTATACAATAGCCCAACAAACCAAATACTTTATAATCTAAACTTCATACCTGAGGCAGAAATGCATAAGGAGCCTAAATCTCTTAAAAGTCATATCATATAGGGATATATTGTTTTATTATTATTAGCGTGAACCTTATGACAAGATTCAGATTAATTCAAATCATTAAACCTATTTTAAGTGTGAACCGAGGCTCGGAATTTTTAACGCAACTTTATTAAGCATTAATAACAAACTTCTCATTAAGTTTATATTTTAAGCATGAAACTTGTGCATCATACTTCAGAATTTGCTCAGATAAAATTACCTGATGCTAATTTGAAAAATAATAATGTATTGATACTCTCAAGTAATATTCAACCTATATAGTGAAGCGGTTCTGAGAGAATTAGAACTCCTACAAGGATTTATTATTGGTGGTCAGAATCTTAACAATACAAATGACAGTGTTGATAGCAGATACAGAAAGGAAACGACAAGAAATCCTGCAAAATTTAGTGAAGTAAAGCGAGAAGAAAAACTAAAGGTCAATTGCAAGAAGACAGAATATATATTGGTTAGCAAAAAAAAAAAAAACAATATGCAAATTACAAATTGAAGATTCCAAAATCAAACAAATACAACAATTTAAATGTCTTTGAAGGGTTTTAACAGAGGACGGAAAGTAAGACACTGAAATCCGAAGACACACTGGCATAGCGAAAGTTGTCCTCCAAAAGCTAAGCAAATTATAAAGAAACAGAAAAATTTAGTTAAAAATAAAGAGTACTGAACTGGCAGTCAATGCTGGATAATCTCCTCGCAGATGAAAAAAAGGATTGAATCAACAGAAATGTTGTTTTACAGAAAGGTGCCGAGAATACCATGAATTGAAGATGTAAACGACGAAGTTTTAGAGAAAATGGATACAAAAAGGATATTTATGCTCATCAGGAACAAACAGTTGAAAATTTCTAGGGCACATAATGAGGAAAGAGGACTTGAGTAACTTGAGTAAATGGATGATGGAGCAAAGCTTAGGAAAAATAACAAAAATACAAAATTATTAAGAGCTACGAAAGACAGGAAATAGTAGAGAGCCACGATCGCCAACGTCCTGAAGGTACACAGCACATAGAAAACGAATGTCTTTATTTTGATCGCTGTCAACCCCAACGAAATATTGCAAACCACTTTTGACGCGTATTGGATTGGCAACTTCATAAACTGCACAAATATATTTTTGTATTTGAAACAATAAAGACATCTCATGCTAAAAGTTTCATTCGTCTTCATTGTTAGAGACAATGAATCAAAATACATTAAATTTGAGTATTTTTACCTGCATGCTGATATACCACATTACAATGTAAAGCGATATTTTTTAATGAAATTAATTAAAACTAAACGCCCATCATGCTAGCTAACAACAAAAATATAACGAACATTTGGACGGCCCAATGTTTTCTTGATCCATGTATTACATTTTCGTTTAAAATTTCAAGACTTGACATTTTAAATATTCCTATAACTACGTAATTTTAATATTTGCATATTTAATCACAATTTACTTTAAGCTATTTGATCAATAACAGTGATTGTTTGCCATTATCAATACCAAAGAATTTTTGTCTGTATTATAACAATGTACGGTATTTATATTGGTCGGACTGTTGCCCACATCTTTATTGTCATATTCACAACGTTTCAGCCATTGTACGCTCCGGCCTTCTTCAGACCATATACGCTGGAATTTCGAACCGAATTTATTTCGTCCATTGGGGTGGATTGTTCTAGTTCCATGTGTCATTCCTCTTCCGGATATCTCAATATCAGTTATCTCCCTTTAACTCAACTCTCCGAGTTTGTGTTCTCCTCTGCTATAGCCAGGTATTGAACTCACAACTCTTTGGGTCAAGTCATTGGATTACTTCAATCAACTCTGGGCCATATATCACCGGAAGAAGACCGGCGCGTACAACGACCGAAACGTCATAAATATGATAATAAAGATGAGGACAACTGTCCGAACAATGTAAAGAGAATTTTTATATTTAAACTTCAGCTGGTAACACAAAAATACGTTCTCTTTCACTGAATCGTTTAATTTTGTATGTTTCGTTTTTAGGATAACAAAATGTTTAAATAGTTAATTTAGTAATTAATCCTCTCCATAGAAATGTCAACAATAATAGAAATGGTAGAAGAATATTCAAGACGAATCAGTTTAAAACAAAAGGAGTACTTCTTGAATAACAGCTGCTGAATATAAGGTGTGATCATATGATCATGAAATAGTGACAATCTAATTATCAAACTTTAAATGAGAAATATTTATGGTTTTGTTGATGCCAAGAGCGACCATTTAGAGTAAAAAGATATTTGGATGGATACAATTTTAGAAGTGCCAACCTGGAAGCTAATGCGATTATTAGAAACGAAACAGTTATATCTGCAATGGTCAGATGAGTACAAAAATGCTTTCGATTGTAAATACTTTCTGAAAATGTCCTTCCTGACCGCCATTGGCGATATGCTAAAACTTTATTTGTGAGCAAGAAAGGAAATCTTCGAGGTCACTCAGTACAGGCGACAGTCATACAGGAACATCGTCGCCAATGATGTACGCGAATATCATTTAGTAATTTCTTTCGAATCTATTTTAAAAGAATTTCAAAGAGCCAACGAGAATATTGTCTGAATATTATTTATAATTTGGCGTTTATACAACTTATTGACTTTTATTTTTATAAGTGTTACGCTGGGGCCTTTGCGCCTCATTTTCAGTAACATAATATTTAGATGTGAGTAAGGTGCAAGCAGGTACAGAAATTTAAATATCTAGGAAATGTTCTAACAGAGGGCGGAAAGTGTCACACTGAGATCCGAAAGCGTATTGGGATGACCAAAGATGCATTCCAAAAGCTAAGCAGAGTATTAAGTAACAGAAAAATTTCGTTGTAAACAAAGAAAAGAGTACTGAACTGATACGTGATATAACAGTGAATGCTGGACAATCTCCTCAAAGATGAGGGAGGAATGTGAAGCAACAGAAATGTGATTCTACAGAAAGATACTGAGGAAACCATGGGCCGAACATTTGAGCAACGACGAAACTTTGGAGAGAATGGAAACATAAAGGAAACTTATATTTAATATCAGTAAGTGGCAATTGAAATGACGGGGACAATGAGGAAGGAGGGCTTGGAAAATCTGATATTCGCAGGGTCGATAGGGGAAAAGGGGGACAAAGGAAAGCAGTACGTAACATACTTGATGTGCTTGAGCAAATGAATGGCAGAGAAATAACAAAAGATCAAACTTATTAAGAGCCATAAGGGACAAGAAGATGAGGAGGGCCATCATCGCTTACGTCCTGAATGGACGGGGCACATAAAAGAGGGTGTATATTACCAACGGTAGAAAGTCAAGGACGAGTTGGGAGAAATGATTATGCCTAAAATTGTAGCAAAATATCACTAAATATATTGGAAAAAAGACAACGCATAATTTTTACAACGAATTTCTTAACAAGTAATATATATCTGAGAAACAAGTAAATAAAGGACATGAAAAATGGCATTGAAAAAATAGATCACAATAAATTTAAGAATATACTGACTTCAGTAAACTAATTTTTTTTTTTTTTTGAAGGACCAGTTTTATTTTATTGTTTTTTAGTATTAAAACAAGTTACTTATAATCAAGGTTATGTGAATTTAAAGTTGCTATTTAATTTCAACTAAAACATTTCTCAATTTTATTTCCAGTCTGACAAATGTCATCGTTGTTATTTACACTATTTATATTATTCGGGCTGTTGTCCTCATTCTTTTTTGATATATTCACGACGTTTCGGCCGTTGTACGCTCCGGCCTTCTTCGGATGAGTGGAATTTCGAACCGAAACCTTTATTTCGTACACTGAGGTAGATTGTTTTAGTTCCATGTGCCATACCTCATCTGGATATCTCAGTATCTGTTATTTCCATTTAACTCAACTCTCCACGTTTTTGTTCACCTCTACTGTCGCCAGGTATTGAACTCACAACTCTTTGGGTCAAATCACTGGATTACTTCAACCAACGCTATTATCCACTGGGTCATGTATCACCTGAAGAAGGCCGGAGCGTACAACGATCGAACTGTCGGGAATATGGCAACGAAGATGAATCAACAGTCCGAACAATGTAAATAATTACAATACCTCAAATTTCGAAATACTTCAAGAACATCGTCGAATCCATGCCAAGAACTAGGTTCTAAAAGCAGAAAAGATCAGGGGTACTAAAAGAGTTTTCCTCGTAAAGACCGATTTCGATGAAATTGTACACACATGTTGCAAATTTACCAAGATAGGTCAAGGCCTACTTTGAATCTCCAGGATTCCCGCGTTTGGCAGAAAATTCGATAAAACTGAAGGTTGGTACGACCTTTGCAAAAACCAAGGCAAAGCCAAAGGCGAACAGAATCTGTACTGGATGAACTGATATCCTTTGCACTTAATGCAAAACATCCGCTCATGTTACGAGCTTTATGTAGAGTGCTTGATAGTTTTCTTGCGACATTGGCTTCACACAAAAAATTGCAAAAAGCTATGAAAAAATTTGGTTTTTCGTATTACTTAAAATAGAACTTGAATAACTTCTTTATTTTTTATCCGATTTTCTTCAAACATGTCGCAAAAAATTTGCCATCATACAAGAAATATAACGAAAAACCACGAAAACTGTTCAAAAAGGCCGTTTTTCGGCCATAAACCCCGGTTTTTCATCCGATGCTTTCCAAATTTGCCATGTAAATATGATACACAAATTGCCGTGCGTGAATTTTTAGTTTAGATTATTTCGGTTAAGTGGACGAAATCTGCGACAAACTGTCGCCTTTTGCCATTTAGCCAATAGTTTCTTCATATGATCCCATCCTAAATTGGCATTCGAATAACATTTGACGCAAAGATTATTTGTGAAGGATTATTGAAGCGTTAAAAGGGGAAAATCCCCGAAGAACCTCTTATTAACCCAAGCTTTACTGCAAACGTGTGAAGAGAGGGGCGTACATGCGTTTGTACATGCAGGGATGAAGCATCAGAACTTGATTCATCAAGCCCTGACGCTTCATCCCTGTTTTTGCTTATTAGATTTGTGAACAATGCCATACTATCTGAAAATTATTACGGCCATAGGAAATTTACTGAATACCTAAAACATTGAAACAATTTAACCCCGAGCAACGACCACACAAGAAGGTTTTATAAATGGAATTCTTTTATTATGAAAAATCAGACAGTTGCAAAGGACATACCGTAAAAAAGATGAGGGAGAAGTAGCTTAGTATACCAAGTGATGATGCATGCAAGCGGGGATGCAGGCAGACATTTCTAGACAGGTGGTGCAGGTATACAGGGGGATGCGGTTATACAATTTCAGCCATGTACACAAAGGCAGCGCCGGGTACCTTGGCTAATATAAGAAATATATTTGACTTAGACGACAAACCAACTGTAAAATTGAAATAATTGTCTTATTTAGGTATTTTCCTTTTTGTTTATTAAAATTTTGATCACAATTTTTTTCTGATTGGGCTAATCGCGTGGTAAGCTCACAGAGTTTAGACATCAGCCTATATTATATAATCAATATTTCTCTAGCCCGCCCATATATTTTATTTTTTAATGTAATTTTTATTCTATATATATATATATATATATATATATATATATATATATATATATATATATATATATATATATCGTGTTTTACACATAATAATTGACATGATTAATGGCCATAATAAATAATGATAATAAATGAAAAGAATTACTCATTATTTTCTTTTACAAGTTTTAATTTGGCCACATTGTCTCTTTTACTGCATGCAATATATCGATCAAATATACGGAGAAGGGATGGAATGAGAAATTCAACAAACATTGTTTAGAATTATACTTCGTGAAAAACGTTGATGAAACAGGGACGCTTAACTATACTTTGAAAATTCTGGCGTCCGATCTATCTAGATGCACAATCTAACCAACCATTTTTGTTTTTATCGCTGTTGATTTTACATATTCCACATTGTAGTAACAGTAGTTTTGTTAAGAAAGGTATGATTCTGGGTATAAAATTACCGTTGAAGTTTCAAAAATTAGTAAACTTTCTATACATTTTCGTCTCAAACTACTTTCTCTTGTAATTAAAACTGGGCTTTTTAAGTCCAAATTATGGTCATACTTATTACGATGAACGACTAACTTAGTGAATGATCCCTTTTGTATTCATATATTCTTTTCTTTAAAATTCCTAAGTGTTCCACCTAAGTATTGTGCCAACGCTGACTTTGATTTTAAACGTGCACGTTTATCGAAATTAAAATAACTGATCCAAGTGTGACTGTAAAAATTTAAAATCAAACTCAGCGTTGCTACTGCACGCTCCAAAAACAATAACTCATTTCCAATAGCATTTTCGGATACAACAATACATATATTTTCGTTGTCCTCTTATTACTGAAAGAAAAAACAAGAACAACATCTATTCCATACCTGAAGATGTCTGTAGGAACAGACGAAAAGCTTGTAGTAAAAATAAGAACTAATGCAGCAGAAATTTATAGAAACAAGGATCTTTTCATTCATAACAGGTTCAGAGGTTTTTGTATATTATTTGAATTGTTTGTGACGATGGATATCTCGCCAATTAAATCATTAACCTTTGCATTTGTTTTTGTGTGAATAATTCATGAATTTGTAAATTGATTGCACGTTTATCGAAATATATATATATATAAGATTTTAGAAATAGCAAATATTTTATATATAGTGTTCCGTATTAAAGATATTAAAATAATATTAAAAATAGAATGTTAATAATATTATATGGAAAGATTACTTAACTTTTAAATATCGATTTTTTCCCGGCATCAATATTTCTTGGTAAACACCGACCTACCTCACATATATGGTCTCCCTAAGATTCACAAAGACGGTATTCCGCTCAGCCCAATTGTTAGTTGCCAAGGCTCTGTGTGCCACCCTCTGAGTCGCTTCCTTGTAGATATAATTGACCCATTGATCGGAAAGTCTCCTTCATATGTCCGAAACTCCGCCCACTTCGTGGAAATAATCAAAGATGCTCCCATCCTATCCAACCAGATGGTGAGCTTGGACGTGGTGAGTTTGTTCACCAAGGTACCCACGGAGGAGGCACTCTCAGTAGTCAGAGACAGATTGGCCTCTGACTCTAGAAGAACGGACCAGTATTCCAATAGATAATCTGATGGAGATGATGACTTTCTGTACACAAACAACACACTTCGGAATGGGATCACACATATATCGACAGGATGAGGCCTTAGCTATGGGCTCGCCATTATCACCAGCAATGGCGAATATATACATGGAATACTTTGATGAAATGGCATTGGAATCTATATTTCGAAAGCCAACTATATGGTTAAGTTACGTAGATGACACCTTCATACTCTGGCCACACCAGGAAGATGTTCAGGTTCTACTGGACCATGTGAACTCAATAAGACATTCGATACAGTTCACAATGAAGAAAGAGAGTAACAACACACTCCCATTCCTGGATGTTCTAATATCTCGAACAGAGCATGGGTTTAAGACATCCGTATACCGTAAACCGGCATTCACCGGACAGTACCTCAATTTCAACTCCCACCATCCATACAGCGTAAAGAAAGGGATCGTCCGTTGCTTACAACATCGAGCAAAAGTCATAAGTGGCGACCCAGAGACGTTAGATAGAGAATTGGTCAGTATAAGTAGTACCCTACAACGTAGGGTACTACTATCCTGGGTACATGGCAGCTGGGATAGGCGAGTACAAGAGGAGGAGGACAACAACACTCAGAAAACAGTCTGCTTGCCTTATGTGAAGGGGTTATCAGAGAAAATACAAAGGATCTACGTTCCATATAACATCAGGACAACCTTCAAATGCTTGACGACACTTCGCAGATATCTCTCCCGAGTAAGACCCCCCCTCATAAAGGAGAACATGACTAAAGACTGTGTGCGCGCTATCCCGTGCAGCTGCGGAAAGGAATATAAAGGAGAGACAGGCCACCCGCTCAAGGTAAGGCTTCAAGAACACCATAAAGCTGCAACACGAGGGGAAGTAGAAAAATCAGGCGTGGCTGACCACATATGGAGAGAGAAGGGAGATCACCGCCCTCTGTGGGATCAAGTTGAGATCATAGACAGGGAACACCATTGGAAAATTCGTAAACTTAAGGAATCAGCACATATGCTAGGCCACAAAAATCTCCCGAGCCGACCAAGCAGAGAAATAAATACAATATGGGAACCAGTAATAAGGAGTGCCAGAGAAAACAATGATAACAACAAAAGTTGCAATATAAGCTCTGGTAAAAACATGCAATGATAACAGCAAAAATTGCAATATGAGCACTGGTAAAAATGGTTGCTGAAGACATTAGGTTTATAATACCCAGAAATTCATACACAGATGTCCTCGAGGACACATGGCACAGCGGATAAAGGCGTTGGTTAGATCCAGTGACAGGAGCCAAAGAGTGTGAGTTCGGTTAAGGCAGTGGAGAACTTTCAGAGGGAAAACTAACAGGAGATAATTGACATCCATCAAACATGGCACGTGGGACTAGAACAGTCTACCCCAGTGAGCGAAATAAAGGGTTCAGTTCGACATTCCAACCACCTGAAGAAGGCCGGAGCGTACAACGGCCGAAACGTTGTGATAAATATGGCGACAAAGATGAGGACAATAGTCCGAATAATGTAAATAATGTACATAATACCTCATCTCAGAAATATAGACAGACTCTGCATTCCTACGTATTCTCTGTTCCTGAAAGCCGACAAAAATATTAGCAAGTGCCGGACTCAAAGTGGAACCCATAGCAACCCCGTCAATCTGTCGAAACATGGTATTATCAAAACTGAATTCGACAGACGACGTAGCAAATTTCATCAAATACAGACTCAGGAATACTTGGTGGATACAAAGAACTCCGATAAAGTAAATCGCAACAAATACAAGGTAACCAAAAAGGTTCTGTCCGTTTTTTGATTAGTCATTGAATGAAGTTGAAATATATACGAAATGCGTGTAGCAATTGTTTTCAAATTCGGACAGCCGGAAGTAGGAACATCAGACGTTATAAAAACACGCGCACCGTGCCCAGCCATCATTTATAAGCCGGACAGCTGTGAGAAGGATGGAAGTGTCTAGAGATCTCGTTCGGGACTCTTTGCTTTACGACTTCAAAGTGGACTTATCAGCAGTTGCATCAAGTCGCCGCATATGTCAAGCGTTTGGGGCTAGTGCTGTGAATGAACGTACTGCAAGGCGTTGGTTTCGAAAATTCAAGTCGGGAGATTTGTCTCTCCATGATGAGCCTCGCAGTGGACGACCACGGGTCTTGAATGACGGAGTCCTGAAGGCGGCCATTGAAGAGGACAGTAGTCTAACGTGTGGTGAATTTGCAAGACAGTTCAACGTTTCCGATGAAACAGACTTCACCTGCACCGCCTAGGTAAGACGTACAAACTGAGCAAGTGGGTTCCGGAAACGTTGTTGGAGGTCCACAAGGGACAACGAGTGGCAGCCTGTGTATCACTGCTTTATCGCCACCGTACCGCATCCTTATTCAATCGAGTGCTTACCAGTTATGAAAAGTGGGTTCTGTACGAAACTCCCAAGCGTTCCAGACATTGGTTGTCTCCTCAGGATGATGTCCCTCACACCGCAAGACCGCCTATGCACCCACGCAATGGTTTGTGTTTGGTGAACAGGTCGTCAAGCGGTTCATTATGAACTGCTACCAACGGGCCAAACGGTCACTGGAGACCTATACTCGCAGCAATTAAAACGTGTGCAACAGGCATTGCGCCAGAAGGAGCCAGCACTGTTGAATCGCAAAGGTGTGCTTTTCCTCCATGACAACGCCAGGTCGCATGTCGCGCGAGTGGTTAGGGATACCATACAGCAACTTAGGTGTGAGACTTTGTGCCATCCACCTTATTCACCTGACCTTGCGCCATCCGATTACCACCTCTTCCACTCCCTGGATAATCATCTTCGTGGGAAATCCTTCACCAATGAAGCAGACGGTCTTCTTTGTGTCAAACCCCCGAGTTCTACCGCAAGGGCATTGAACAGCTGGAGACACGTTGGCAGAAGGTGCTGGATGCCGATGGCGATTACTTCGAAGACTAAATATAAGTTACACATACTGTGAAGCGTTTTCTTTTTTTCCTTTAAAAACGGACAGAACTTTTTTGGTTACCTTGTATTAATAGTTTCCACAAGAGGGACACAAGTATATAGGGAACAGACGTCAAAAGAACACATGAACTTGCCAGAAGACAGATTTTGAATACGGTCCACAAAGGAAAATGAATCCTTTAAGCAAAATCCACTCAAACGCTGCAACACTGGATACCTTGTGTCGGGCTGAACCAACCATTTATATTTTTGGAAGCCCATACAACCGGGGACGAATCCACCCAGACGGTCGAATTTCATTGGAAATTTCTTGTGGAAGCACCCCAGTTTTTACCCACTTCAGGAGTAATTTCTGAAATTTTACTTCACCTGAAGCAATTCCGTCACATCCTAGCTTTGTAAATTTTGAAGTATCTTCCAAAATCGAAGACATCTTAGCCACATAATCTGCCCGATCTAAAATAACAACACCAGCCCCTTTATCTGGTCTGGTGATTATAAGATCATAATTATTCCTCAAGGAATTAACTACTTGCTGATATTCAGCTTTCCATTTCGATACAGCTGTAGCAACCGAGGAATTAGCAAACATGTGTGCGGAATTATTTAAACCATATCAGTAGAAGTAGGCGACAGTCTTGCTAACTGGGCATAGAAGACCCCGAACTCTGAAAAAATCTTCTTATCAGGCATAGACGGTGGAATACAAAAGTCTAACCCATGAGCAAGAACAAACGATTCAAGCTCAGTTAGTTCATATATATATATATATATATATATATATATATATATATATATATATTCTGATTCTGTTTATACATTATTTTAATAGATATAATTTATTTAAGTAAATACTTCGTTTTTTAATTAAACAGTATTAATTACATTTATCGGTCTGTATGTTCGAGAAATTCATATAAAATATGCGCTCTCTATCAAGAATCGAACATGTAATCCGAATGGGCATCATCACTTGACCTGACGTGCTGTTAACAATCAGGCACACAAAAGCGTCTGGTTAGCAAAGTCACATTAACTTTCGCGATTTCAAAAAAACTGTCGAAGGTGTGTGCTTAAAAACAGTAATTCGGACAAGACAAACGCAAGGATTTTATTTTGTAGCAAGTATTTATATACAAGTGCCAAAATGTTATTGGTTTTCAATTTTTTTTTTTTTTTAGATTTAAGAATGCTCATAGATATTCATCAGGTTAGCGGAAAAGTCAGACAAAGTCATGGAGGACGCCGAGTGATAAAATTCAATGTCTAATAAAGGAAAGTGAGTAAATGATGTTCTTTAATTTTTTTATGCAAATTAATGTTAAAATTATTTTAGTTTGTGATTAATTTATGTGTTATATATTTTAAATAACATGAGGTTATGAATTTAACCATTTTAAAGTTCAATTAACCTGAATTAAAACAAATATTAGTTACTTTTAGTTTAAAATGTCGCAGAAAAACATTTTTAACACGGAGGTGAGCGCTTTTATGAGGTGTTGAAATATGAATCGATAACGTAATGTTTGCGAGATTTATGTGAGGATGGAATAATTGTAATAAATTACATGACAAATACAAAGCAAACGCCTTTTTTAGATATTTTTAGCTACCCAGTAATTTTAAAAATTTTAAATATTTTAAGCAATTTATATTTTATAGAATTTTTGGTACTTTGACTTTATAGTCTTATTATGAAGACGCTTGTTAGAGGAAATATTGAAAAAATTACCAATAAATTTTACATTTACTATAGTTACCGTTCTTATTTTCTGAGAATGTTATGTATTCGTATTTTAATGTATCCGTATTTACAAAAATCAATTTTTAATGTATCCGTATTTACAAAAATCAATAGGTACGTTTACACAGACAAAAAAATTTCAAAATTATTTTTTAAAATACTGGGATTGTAATAATCTTTCCATTTATTTTGTAAATATGGTTTTTATTTAATAACAATATCACTGGACCGCTACAAATTAATACAGAATTTTAAAAGTGTATAAATTATTCTAATTAAATTTTTATGAAATGAGAGCAATTCTTGTAAAAATTCATTATTCAACGAATTTTTTCTTAAGACAATAATGTCCATAATATATTTGCATCATAGAAGCAATTAAAGGTAATTCTATTTAAATAATGTCTGAGTTTTATTATATTTTAAGATTCAAAGCAACTTTTCTGTAACTGGGGTCCTGTTTTGACTAAAATAAACTGATGATTTAAATTACTTTTCCTTATAACTAATATGAATATGACTTTTTTTCATATATATATATATATATATATATATATATATATATATATATATATATATATATATATAAAGAAAACTTATTTTTTATCTTTATTAATATTGTCCATTTACGAATGTATTCTTAGTTATATCTGAAATTGTACATATATACACATACAAATAAGGAACAAGTAGAAAAGCTGTTTTCCTGCTTGTTACTTGTTTAAACATTTCGTCGGGTATAATCCATACTTTCAGTTCACGCACACATATAAACACACACACACTACATATATATATATATATATATATATATATATATATATATATATATATATATATATATATATATATATATATATACACAACAAAACAAGGCATCTAGTTGTATTAGGGATAAAAAAGCACAAACACTTTCTAGTTTTTGGTCGTCGGATCTGATAAGGAAATTTAATTTATTGCCTCACTTATTCTCTAAACTTCCAAAGCATTTTACTTACACATTTTTGCCTTACATTGTGACCTAAACAAACCGAGATCAACGCGTCGTTTATAAGTCTTTTACTTTGTCTCAACATCTGAAGTCGTGTTTCGGCTACTATTACACACACACACACACACACACACACACACACACATATATATATATATATATATATATATATATATATATATATATATATAATGAGAGAGTACATATGTATAAATACTGAATGGCAACTGCCTTAATGCTATATTTAGATCAGTTCCCTGATATTGTTTGAGCACTCTTTCCCTACAAATATAGCAAACCTTAAACATAGATAATAACTAACACGCCATTATACAAATGTATGGGTATGTTCTGTCCCTGAATACTTCCTCGAATTATTTCGATACTTGAAAGTCACTCAATTTCAGTGGGTGCCTGGTGGGCGCCTGTGCTCTGGATTGTTATTTTAATGCCACAAAAGTCAGACGGAATTATCCACCGGAACATGTTAACAACTTCTTGTTAATTTTGCTTGTTGCTTTTGTTGTGTATATGGATTCTCATGTTATTTCTCTGAATAATTAAATCCTGTCTGACTTCTCCATTAACCTGTCATGGCTAAGGTTTAGCCTGCAATGCATGAATCGCTCTCAAACTCACTTATTCTCTTGATATTTAATACTTTGCACGTTCATTCGTCAAAGAATACACTTCCAGCCAATGTCGTTGTATATTATTATTATTATTATTATTATTATTATTATTATTATTATTATTATTGTTGTTGTTGTTGTTGTTATTCAGACCGTGTCCCTTCAGGACGTGAGCGATTATCCTGTCGTTTGTAGCTTTTAGTAAGCATTATTTTTTCAATATCTCTTTCAATCCCTATTCTGCCAACATAATTACACCAGCTTCACACGTAGGTTTCCTCTGCAAGCCTTCAATATGCTCGGTAATTGTCAGATTCACCAGGCTCTCTCATGATGTTTTTAAAATTTCAGCTGTCGCTTTCCGATTCTAAGTATTAAACGACATTTTTGTTTACTTTTTCCTTAAAACTTCCTCATTATTCACATGTTTATTCTATGGGATAATAAGCTAAATAAAGGTTCAAATCTTTACATAATTGTGAGTTTCTTTTTATGAATGTCTTTGGGACATACATTATTTTTGTCTTTCGTTGTCTTTTTAACATTTATTTTCACTCAATAACCAAATTATAACCAGTTATTTAACCAGTTAAATTATATAGTATAATTACAAAAGTTATATACTCTTCAGAGCAACAAAAATATATTTTGCTTCTATTACACGACAAACCCCTTGCGAAATGCTGCAGTTACAATCTTTGTTTTCTGTCAATAAGACTACTCAGTTCGATAAACCACGAAAGAGGAAATAAAATGAGCTTGGGTTTTTGGAAAGGACCCAGCAAAAGATTACAACTTGTCAGAACGATATATAGTCTTCTCATATTTACTATTCTTATATATATATATATATATATATATATGCTCGATAGTTTGAAGGATTTTCCAGGTCTTGTGTCAGTTTTCGGAATTGGAATCACAGTAGCTTGTTTCCTGAGACTGATCCATATATTATTATATGCCTCAACTAAGGAAATGTCTGATAATATTTTCATGAATTCATAGTGGATTTTCTCAGGGCCAGCAGCAGAGTTATGTGATTTATTTAGAGAGTCCAGTAGTTTTGATAAAGTGAGACGCGCGTTGGTTGTAATTCTCTTTTTTCCTTCAGCAGAAGTTTAATTTATTCTTCCCTTGTTTTTTTGTTTTTTTTATTTGGAATTGTTTACAGTAGTTATTTGATGAAGATTTTTTTGAAGAGTTTTGGAGAGTAGATTTTTGATATCCTTAATTTAATGTTGTTTTTGATAAATATCTCAAGGGATTTAGTATAGTTTAAATTTACGCAATGTACACTTCATACATTTTACATCCATCGTCAAACCATGGTCTGGCATATTTTGATAATTTCAATTTTGATTTTGGTATGCTTGATTGCAACAGAAAAGAATTTATCATAAAATACAGCTATTAAAATAAACATATATTAGTAGATAATACCAAAGTAGGACTCACTGCAAAGAAAGACGCAAAATACTTGAAGTTGTTATTATACAAATGAAAAAGACTGCATTAAATATATTTCACAGCTGAAAACTTTAACTCTGTACTTCTAACATCTCTGCCTAAAACATTGAACATTTATTTATTAACATTTTTTTCAGTAGGACTAGATAGGTGTTATAGTGGAACTCACCTATTCTATAGTTAATAAACTCTCCCACCTATAATAAGTAGGAGTAGAAGGATAACGAGTCAGTCAGTCGACTGGCTGATCGGTTGAACTCTCTGCCTTTGGGCGGGGAGGAACCCGAAGGAGGCTACGCCGAAGGGCGGATTTCTCTTTCGGAGAGGTAAACCGACCCTGAACCCGTTTATATGGGTTCAATGTGCATATTTTTGGCCGAGCCTACGGGCTCGGAGATGCCACGTTAAAAAGGCCTTGTGCCACATGTGCTCGTGGGGGGTGACTGAATATCGTCGGTCAGTCAGTCGACTGGCTGATCGGTTGAACTCTCTGCATTCGGGTGGGGAGGAACCCCCCTTTTTTAGCGCGTTGTAAATTGTATCGTTTTGACTAATCAGAAGATCCGCAGTAATTTAGAAATGTAATTTGTGTTTATAAACAGGCTGTAATTATAAAGTACGGAAGACCAACCATAATACAAGTTGCTTTATTTGAGTTAAACATTGTTCTCCGCTGCTAAGGCCTTTTGCGAAACATGTGTGGAGAAGTTAATTTGATTTTTCAATTTCAACTGAGAAGTGTACCTACAAGTATCAGTACCATCTTATGAAATTTATATGATCTTATTTTTATGTTAATCTCAGTTAAGATATTTTTTCATAAATGAAATATCAAAATTAATAATAAAATGAATGGAAATACAAATAACACAGTAAAATGTAGTAAATATACATAAAATTATAGTATTTTATGTACACTTCTAATAAGATTTCATAAGAAAGGTCCCTATAAATTAATTAGATACCTTTGTTATGAAATATGAAATTTAATCTCACTCTTCACAGTCTTATTTTAATTTCTTTATAATATATTTTCCATAAAGCATCGTAAACGTAAAGGTGAAAGCTAAGTACAAAAAGCAAAATCAAAAATTAGAGCGCTGAAAGTTTTCCTTAAAAATAACGAGGGAAAATATGTTCACTTAAATGTAAATAATTTCACTTTTCTCCTTCCGTAGAACAAATTATCCTCACGGTTTCCTTCAATATGTCATTCATCAAGTTAATATAATGTTTGTGTCTCTAATGTTTAGGGATATATATATATATATAAACTCTTTATTAAATCAAAGAAGTGAACTGACTGTAAATTGTAGGCATATTCTACCTTTCAACTTACAATATGTTTAAAATTTGAATTTGATAATACTTTTTTCTTATAATAATAATCAGTAGATGAATTTCGGTGCACCTTATATGGCTTACTATTCTATTTGTACGATTCATTTTGATTTAATATAGCTCAGTATTGACGTTTAGTTAGTATTATTAACATCTTACATTGATAAGTTGGTATTATTAACATCTTATATGGATGCTCTTTACTTAATGGTTGAATATTAATTGCCAAAGTAGTTTTGTATTAATGATGTTTTTCATTGTTTTTGTTGTTATTTTCAAATGGTTATTTACCAGTTTCTTGTATATATATATATATATATATATATATATATATATATATATATCAATCCACAAACGTTAGAGACACAAAATTACCTTAACTTCAGATTTCTCACCATGTAGCAATTTTCAGGCGGTTTAGCGAATGACAAGACAAAAACAATTTTAACTCACACGGTGCAAAGTGGGTTGAAAAGCCGTCACGGCCATAACTGAATTTGTATATCAAGCACTCAACAATAATAGAGAAGCTCAAGCAGTGGCTTTAGACATCTCTAAAGCATTTGATAGGATTTGGCATACTGGCCTTCTTCGTAAGCTTCAGGGATACGGCATTACAGGACGATACTTGATTTAATTCATTCGTTCCTGTCGAACCGTGAAATGAAGGTCGTCCTAAACGGGTTCTACTCCGGATCCTTTATCACGAACGCTGGTGTTCCCCCAAAGCTCTATCTTGGGCCCTACACTGTTCCTGATCTTCATCAGTTCCCAAGTTGGAATCTACGCGGACGACACAATTATTTACTCCTGCTTTAATAGTAAATCTAGTATCGTTGACAAAACTAACCTGGCTGCTGATCTTGAAAAGGACCTTCAATCTGTGGTTGACTGGGACAGGAAATGGCTTGTAAACTTTAATGCCTTCAAAACGAAACTTCTCTCCTTGACCCACCACAGAGATCGCTTCCTGCCTCATATCAGAATATCTGATTCACGACTCCTCGAGAGCGCCTCGTTACGCCTGCTTGGTCTCACACTGTCCACTGACATGAGGTGGAATAGATACATTGAATCAATAGCTTCATCTATCGCAAGGAAAGTTGGTTCTCTGTGTCGTGCCAGAAACTTTTTCTCGTTTGGGTCCATCCTTCAAATCTATAAATCAACCATCCGTCCTTGCATGGAATATTGCTGTCAAATATGGTCTGATACTCCCGCTGTACGCCTCGAGGCCCTTGACAAAATCCAGAGACGAATATGCAAGATGATAGGCCCTGATTTGTCATCTGGTCTACAATCGCTATCCCACTGATGTGCTGTGGCCTCCCTCTGCCTCTTCTACAAATATTTTCACGGCAACAGTTCCGACGAGCTACTTTCGTTGGTTCCCGGACTACATAAATTTAAACGTGCTACCAGGCTGTCATCTCGGTCCCACCCTTTCATTGTCAAAACGGTTAAATGTAACCGTCTCTTCTACTCAAACAGCTTCTTCTTCCGCACTTCCCATCTGTGGAACTTCCTTCCCTTACTTGCTTCCCCGATGACTTTAATCTTCAAATATTCAAGTGTAATGTCAATCGACATCTGACTCCCTGACCTTGTTCCCCGTCCTTCTCTGTATCCTTTCCTCAAACAGGCCTCTTTACTCTTGTTCTCAATCTTCTGTAATCCCTTGCGTGCTTGTGGCACATCCACTTTTCTTGGGGTGAATTGCTTAAAAAAAAAACGAATTCTACTGTTGTGATAAGTTCTCATCGCAATGGTTGCGATGAAGGTATAAATATCAAAGTATGAGATTTGTTGCAGCTGAAAAGACAAAGAGACCTTGTTTTACATTTTATTACGTCTTTTTTGAAAATAAGTTAAAGTCAGCGTAAATTTGAGATGGTCTTGGATGTCTCTTATTTCAATGTATGCAGAAAATAGAATCCCAACTTTAAAAACGTTAACATTTTAGGTAAACTACTTGTAAAAGAAAATACGACCTCGCAGGATTAACATTTAACATATACAGTGAAAACCAAGCTAGCATAAATGGACATTTTAGATGTTTTTATAAGCTCTTAAATATGTCAAAAACATTCCGAAACAAGTGCTGATATAATAAATGCAAAAAGAAACTGATCTAAAACTCTTACCCGATGTCTTTTGGAAAAGACTTTAAAACATTTAATGGTTACGAAATTTATAACTGATACTGTAACGCATTTAGTATAAATGTATATTACTGGACATCCATATTTATGTGAATCCCTTTTATGTAAGAGTAAGTGAAATGTTTCTATTTTTCTAATCCTGTCTGATGATAAAATTACTGAAAGATTGTGTTTTTACATTTCTATATTGAACTGGCAGCACAAAAAAGCGAGAAACACGATTTTGAATTTCAAATGCGTTCTGTTCGACACTGGAGGACAAATTACTTCATTCATAAGGTGTATACTTTTAGTTCTTTTATTTCAAACCGGGTTTTAAGGCTCTTTACTTTTATCCGACATTATGTCTTCTTTTATAAATTATATAAAAATTATCAGAAGGTTTTCCAAGCGTTTTCGGATATACTTTTAGTCATTATCAAGGATGAATTTTATTTAAATTTTAACCGAATATATGCATTGTTTTATGTATGTATCTAGAGTTATAGGAATGTTTTATTTTCCAAGCCCATTCAGCACGTTGTGACCATGTTCATAGTTGATATTATTGAGTGTTGGTTTTTTCTATTTTATTAATAATGCTTCGATTATTTTTAGCCTTTTTGTACATATGTGGATGATGCTATTATATTTGTATTTATCAACGAATACATTACGGAAAGAGCTTGGTAAGTCTCCATGTGTATTCAAATGGGACCTAATTGAGCTATGGTTGGAGAGATGTAACGTGAGTCTTCTTGTTAAATATGTTGTAGTACATCCAATATAATTATTTACAAAATTGGTTCTCTGTAATGTAGATCTTGCAGGCGAATTATTATTTTTGACGATGAGGTTAGCGCTTTTAATTTTTTGTAATAAATAATTAATTTAATTTTCTTGTGAGTAAAAGAGCAACATGACGCAATTCATTCCGCCAAAAATTTGGAGATGGCTCCTGTACTGCTTGGCATTCGCGCCGGATTCTCTAATACGAACATTTCAGAGTGTTTAGGTCTCAATCTGAAAACAGTGCAAAGGGTTCGGAAAGAGTTGGATGAGTCTAACGGTGATTACGATGATGTTTGATGTGATCACGAGTGATGGCGACGTTATGCCTCATTTCATCTTCCCACAAGGCCTCAGATTCAACACGGAGGCCTACGTAAAGTGTCTTGAGAAGGTAATGCTGCCCTGGATCAAGAGGGTGACTGCTGAAAGACCCTATGTCTGGCAATAGGACGGCACTATGCCACACGAGCTGGAAATCCCAGTCATGGCTGTCAGAGAATTTCTGTGGCCACGTCACACTTTACATTTGGCCACCTTACTTCCCAGACTGCAACCTCCCTGATTATTATGTGTGAGGCGCAGTTAAGCAAGAGACAAAAAAAAATCCTTGTAACACCAAAGATTAACTGAAGGCAAGGATTATGGCAGCATTTACCATCTTAAATAAGGAGACAGTCCACAAGAGTTGCGAGAGATTCCGAAGTCGTCTGGAGGCCGTGGTTGAAACCAATGGCGATATTATTGAAAAGATTTACTCTCTACTATTTTAATGTATGTTTGTGTAATTTTGGTAAATATATCTGTTAAAATGAGTTGACAGTGAGTGTTGTTATCATTTTTACGTAATTTAAATGACATCCATCGCACCCCGTATATGAATAATTGCATGTCTAAGATAGAACTTTCAAACCTCTAAAACATTCAGTTTCGAAAATTTGAAAAATTACTATTTGCTTTCATTTTTATTTTCTGATACTAAAATATTATTTATGTCTATAAAAACTTAAATCAGCTTAAAAAGACATACTAAAACTTTAAGGAGTAATAATTATGCCTCTATAAATCGTCATATATTCGTATCTTAAATCCTTATGGGCACGATGTCCAGTTTATTTTAAAATAATTATGTCTTCGAAAGTTTTTGCAAAAATGCATTTATTATATCAACACCAAGTTATTTGGAAGTCTTAACTTGCAAATATATTTTGAATTTTTTTTTATTAATCTTTGAGTAACAGAAAACTGTTTAATTATTTTAGAAGACTGAAATTCGAAGTTCACTCCTATTTTGATTTACTTCCTTTACGCATGCTTGAACCAAGGTTAAAATTTGCATTAGCTCAAAAAATAAAAAATTCTACTTTCAACTCAAGAATGACATCATCTAAAAAGATTTTCACTAAACGTTCGTTTCATATTGACGAAACGTTCTTGTGACAATGACTGCAGACAGCAACACATGAATATTCATAATTTTAAGTAATTAAATCTGTCCACTTACGGAAAGCTATATTCAACTGATCAAGGATAGTAACTGCTTCTTTTACCCTCTTCTTTTCCATGCCTCGGCAAACTCCATTCTTAACGAATGGGTATTGCTGTACTTGAGGCTAAGCATTGAACCTTAGTAGCCGCAGTAGGTTTGATATTACTTTATCTTTAAATAAATTTCACTAATGTTATATATAATTATTAGTATTGTCTATCAAAGTTATTTCCATTGTTTATTTCAGAACAGGCATTTGTCTCTGTGAATATCTTATTCCATACAGATTTTATTTTAAATTAGTCGTTTAAATAATGAATATTTCTTCTCAGACGAATGGATACAAACTTTTAGACATTGCGGATTTTTGGAGTCGCCTTTTTTGCAATCAACACCAAATCAACATACTTCACCATGCTCAAAGTGACGTTCATAAAATTAAACTTTTCTGTATAAAGCTAAGGTGGTATCTAAACAATTTTTCTTTTAAGTTCAATACTTCCCCTTTTTACCAGAATCACTTTTTCTCCTGCCAGATTTTTTTTCAATGAATCACGGAGCCTCGATTAACAATAGTTCTCTTTATTAGCCATTCGGTTGTTATCGTATTTTTGAGGTCCAAGCCACAAATCCGAGCTCTCTCAAAAAGTACAGCATCTGCAACCAACCTGTACGTGTGTCCAGACACATGCGATCCGTTTATTCACAAATGAATCAGCCAGCACGCCCCAAAACAGAAACATATTTGTTTGTGTTCAGCCCGCCTCGAAAACGCCAGGCAACTTGAGAAGATTGTGTACGGTCCATCAAGAGTTGAATGCAGGGAACAAAATAAAATAAATAGGAAACCCCATTTAAACAATTCTACAAAGGAATCAACTCATGGAAGTAAAGTGCACAACTCACTGTGTCTTTTGGCTCTCACATTTTCCGCTGACATGAAATTGAACGATTATATTGAATCAATTGCTAGATCCACTGCTAGGAATGTCGATTCACTGCGTTGTGCTAGACATTTTTTCTTGCCAGAATGTCTTGTACATTTATATGTCTATCATTCGTCCAGGCATTGAATATTGCTGCCATGTCTGTTTTGGTGCATCTGTTTTATATCTAAAAAATCTTGACAAAATCCAAAGAAGAATCTGCAACATTGTCGTTCCTGACCTAGCATTCCGACGACTCCAGTCACTTTCCCACAATCATCACGTAGCTTCCCTTTACCTTTCCTATAAATACTTTCACAATAATTTTTCTTTCCTCGTTGGTACCTCGTGTTCGCGAATTTAAGAGCAGTACTAGATTGGTAGTTAGGTCTCATAATATTATTGATGAAATTGCTAATTGTAACCCTAAATTCTATGCCAATAGTTTCTTCCTGTTTTCCTGTCAACTAAAATATTCAAAGATTTAAGTGAAGCGTCATGTTCTGTCTCCTTGAATACTGTTCCCTTCAATTCTGTTCTTTTATTGTCCTCTCGCTTTCTTTTTTTCTTATTACTTGGGGTGAAATGACTTAAAAGCTCTCATAGCCACATGCCTGTTTTATTAATACTTGCATTAATTCTTTATAAATGTTTTTTTCTGAGTATGTGCCGAAATTTGCTAAAACAATTTCTATATGAAAAGTTGCAAAATGTCTAATGCTTAATACTCAATTTTTTATTCCTTCCGCCTGAAATAAATGATGACTAAATCCCCCACCCACCACTACAAATAAAATAATAATAATAAAGTCAGAGAGCATTCGGAACTTAAATCGAATTCTTGTCAATGTATTCTATCTATATGCCATATCGCTTCAGGAATTAGGCGATGATAGCACTCCACAACTTCTTGTATTCACTTGCTCTAAGTTTTGGTTGTTTATCATCCCTCTTTGTACTTCATCTACCATCCATGTATTTAAGCTCCTGTATCTCAATACAGTTTTTAAGGTCGTATTCCTTCAGGAAGTAGACAATCATGACTCTCCCCATATTCCATTTCTTTATTATCTGTGAATCGCCAGCTTTCTTGTGAAAGATAGAGGAATACGTTTTCCGTTGCCTTCTCAACGGTTAGGTTTTCTTTCTCTTAAATTAGTTGCTACCCGAGGCTCGACAGACTGTTAAGTAAGCCATAGGTGAAGGAGAAAAGACGGATTAATGCTTTATAAAAAGAAATTTGCATGAAGGCTGCACATTAGCCCTGTATTTGAAGTCGGTTAGACGATTTCACTTTCGACGTCGATATTCGTAACACTATCTTCACATCATGCCCCAATAATATCATCACCATTATTATCTTAATTTATGTACTATGTCCCGTTAGAACTAGGGCTATCATGGCTCTCCATTATTCCTTGTCTGTTGTAGCTCGAAGCAACCATTCCCGCTCAGCTACTTATTCATATAAACTTATTGGGTAACTTATTCACTGTTTCCATCTAGCAACCTTTTCAGTGTGCCCTCTATGTACTTTTGTTAGTCGTCCTTCTTCATAATGCCAGTGTACACAAGTTTAAATACAGTCACCTCTACAATACAACCGTGGTTATTGTTTCATTTTTCCCCTTTATCATCAGAATTTATTCTGTCACAGTGCAATTATTATAGTAAATAAAAGTACTATCATCTTTAATAAATAATACTCTGATCTCTGTTCGTTTAATTATTACTCTTAAAATGTAGAACTCTAGCAAGTTCTTCAAATTGAATATGAACCCTTTCAATATACTGCCGAATTTATTAGGATCTTTCCAGTGAAAAAGACAAAAGTTGTCTAATCCAGAATCTATTGAATAAAATACGTCCGTAGGCTTCAATGACAAAAAAATGTATCGCTGAAAACAGCTGTTCATCTTCCGCTAAATATATCTAGACTCATTCTTTCATTTTCTTTTGTTTTTCGTCTTTCTTTTTTCTTTTTTCTTTATTGGAAGTATTTGTCTTTCCAATTCTTTTGAAAAGTCCAATTCACTGGGCGAAACGACTAGGTAAGTGGTACCAGTTGTGTTGTAAATGATGGTTTTAATCCCTGGCTTAGAAAAATTTGCAGGCCACACACACACTCTAGTGTCAAATATACAAACAGGAAGACTCGGATGAAACGCTGGCCAAGCAGCCTGACCTCATTGATGACTTGGGGGCTGGTAAGTCAGCTGATCTGGAAAGATCACCACAGAGTTAGCATAGCTAGTTGATATCAGTAAATGGTTTCTCATTATTTATACTACGTTTATTTTTAAAATACAACCAGCATTATTCATTTAATTTTGCTTTATTTAAATAGTATAATTATATTTGTGATCAACTGTGTACAAACGGTCGCAAAGCGTTAAATATTTTTCATAATAAAATAATTGGTACAAAATAAGCGTTCCCTCGCACTCACAATGTTATAATTAGATACTTATCTACAATTCAAACAGCTTAATTAAATTGGTCAACTCGATAACTATTTTATGAAACTCAAGAAACAAATATGTTCCCAGTCAGACCTAAAAAAAAGAATTATCTTTGGTAAATTTGTCAGATTTGGAGTTCGGCTCGAGAACTTTTCAGCATACCTCTTCGAACAAATAGAATAAGCATACGTTTTAGAATATGTTGGAAACACATAAAAAATGATATTTTCAAGCAAGTTTTACTGACACAATAAATCGTTTCATTAAAACTTGCTCGAAGATGTTTTACAGTTATTTAAATATTTTTAACTGAGAAATTATTTCTTTAAATATTCCGGATTCATGAGCATCTGTTAGATTATCGCAAATTTGCTCAATTACACATTATGGAAAATAAAAACTCCAAATCCATGAAATGCAGTGGTAGAGCATTGAACTGAAGATTACCAAAACAGAATTTCTATCCTAACAACTACTTTGAGTGTAGTAGGTTGCTAACTTGTATAGGGAAATAATATATGACATTAAAAGGAATACCGTTATTAACTCAAGGGAAAAATTTTATGACAATATGTTGTAACCTAGGGAAGGTTACTGAATAGGAGAATCATTCGAAGGTTGGTAATGAACGATAATACTTAGGACACGGACAACACATATAAGATTCGCCAGAGGCGCGTAGAAGTAGTAGTCAACTGCATTCCACAATGAATCTCCAACTGCAAGATATCTACCAACCGACCCATGCGGTCAGATGTGGCACAAGGCAGAATTTAATGTGGGGAACCCGAGCCCATAGAATCGGTCAAAAATTCCCCGTAGACCCCGTATAAAACGGAATTGGGTAGGTGTTTCCCGAGACGAGACTCGTCTGGGAATCCTCTCTGTCCGGAAGTAGAGAGTTTGACCAGCACGACTGAAGACGAATCTCCAACTGCAGGCCAACATAGAGTATTTACTACTGTGTTTATATGAATGGGGACATACTCATTATCGTCCGTAGGTATGCTACAACAGAATATGTTTTGTAAATCATGCGATATACATGCAAAATGAATTAACATTAGATTAATCAAAAAAAAGTAGGCAATGATCGATTCAATATATTATTCGACGAGGACACCCCGAGGCGGTTTAATGGTTAGCAAGTTGTCTTTTTCAGACCTTTTACTGACCGGTTTTTTGCCACGTCGTATTTGCGATACTATTACCTGAATTAATTTGTGATCTCCATTTCGTTCTGTTAAGTCTGTTTTTTTTTATTTTACTTTTTATTACGTTTTCAATTTTGAACTGATTTTTGAAAAGTTTTTTGATTTTTCTTTTTCAATTTCTTACCCTCCCCATTTTTTCTCCTCTCATTCTTTTATTATTAGCTTTTTGATTTTATTTTATTTTTAAATTAATATTTTATATTTTACGTTTCCTTTTTAATTTTCTGTAATACCCTGCTAAAGTTTATCGCTTTTTATTTACGTCAGACTTTATTTTTTCATTGTTTACATTATTATGTTATACCGTTCTTTGTTGATCTTTGTTTTTCGTTCTTTGTTTCCCCTTTTTCAATATCCGTTACGTCTTCTGTGTTGTACATATTTGTTTTAATTTTCATGTATTTGTTTTTTGTTTTTATTTTTCTTCGTTAACGGCTTGGTATTTTTAGCGGCCATATTTGTTTTTGTGATTTTTTTAGTTTCGTATTCGTTCCGTATTTTCTTTCATTTTAAAGTCCTATTACTGTATTATTTATTTCTTTGTGTATTTTATTCCTTTTTGTACGTTTAATCCCCATTTTTAAAAGGAAATTTTAAATTGTTTTGGATATTAATTTAATGTATATTAATTTTGTCCGCCTTATTTCTTTAAAGTTTCAACGTTTTATTCTTGTCTGTATTTTGCGTAAGGTTTTGTCTTTTGCAAGTCTAACTGTGTTTTTGTATTTGTTTTAGTGATTTATTTATCCTTTTATTTCCTTAATACTTTATTTTTGTAAAAGGAAAAACTTATAAAAAAATGCTTTAAGTGTATTAAAAAATGGCTCCCAAGAAGAACGTAAAAGAAACAACTTATTTGGCACAAAGAAAAAAAGACTGATAAATCGGAAGAAAATAAAACTTCGGATATTTCAAATGAATCGTCAACAAGTATGGTGGCCGATAATGGCCAAAAAGTTCAAGAAAAGAATTTGGCGGAAAAGAACGAAAATTCTCATATTCCAGCTGAAAGTATGGAGGCCGAATCAGGCCAAAATATCCAAACAAAGGAAAAGATTATGGAAACAGAAACAAGTCAAGACACTTAAAAAAAAAGAACCGAGAACAGACAATACCAACAAAGATGACAATATATCGGTTGGGGAGACACAATCTTGCTGGTAGTCTCGTCCTAAATGCAGTATCAACATTACGGATTCCTTGAGAAAGCTAAAAGCTACGCCTATCTTGTTACAAAAGATGAGATACAGAAGGTTGAAAAAAGATTGTGTCGGTCTTTGTGGTGGACAAGCGTTCGCTCAAAATTTGTCACTCCATTAAAGACACTGTCATAAAGTCATTGACGTCCCTGGGGATTAAACCACAGAGCGTCATTAAAGGCAAAGGCTTCTTCATGTGGGACGTACTCTTACACACGCCTGTCGACTGTGAAGCGATGAGCACTCGGGACCTAATTACAAAAGATCTGATACTGAGGACCGAATATCAAAGAAAGCGTAGGACCCAAGTTTCAGTTTATGAGGTCCCTCATCAGATTGTCGGTGAGCACTTGGCCGCCTATTTGTGCCAATTTGGCCAGATATACAGTGCGTCCTCCGACAATCTGACCGGGAGATGGAGTTTTGAATTGATGGTGGATCGCAAGGCCTTCGTCTCCGTCCCCAACTGCCTGGATGTTGAGGGCCAGAAGATACTGATCATAGTTACAGGTCGAAGACCGGCTTGCTGGAAGTGTGAACAGACTGGTCACCTGCCCTCTTCCTGCACAGAGATGAAAGCCTCTGGAGTTCTGGCCTCCACCGATCCAAATCCCCCTCGGGCTGAGTCTGTTGTTTCCGTCTCACCTGTAATGATCATGCCAGAAGCCGGGATTGGTGTGGTAAAACCCCCGGTTGGGTCCGTCTCACGGCCCCCATTCCCCGAAAAGCCTTCGCCCGCCGCTAGTGCAATTGTGTAGGAATGGGGAATGGCAGGTTGTTGGTAAAGCTAGAGGGAAACTCCGTGCAGCGAGTCCTCGTCCCAATGAAGCCCCAACGGGAAAAGACACAAACAGTCCCACTCTCTGAAGCAGTTCTCCCCGACCAGCTATTCAGAAAAATTACGACAACAAAAACGAAGTTATGAACCTTCATTTGAAAAAGCCGAAAAACTGCACCAACTCGCTTAAACAAAACAAAGGAAAAAAATCTGGCACCAACTCCTCGGCACCGTCTTCCCCGTCAGCCAAACAACACATCATGACCCCTCCTCCAGTCACACAAAAATGACTACATTAAAAAAGGTCCCCATCAGAGCTTCACCTGCCAAAGACCAAACTTCAACTATTAGCCCCAAACCAACCCCTGTCAAAACTCCAGCAGCAACACCAAAAAAGACTGAGAATCCTAAAAGGCAAAGAAGTCCTTCACCTGAAAATATAGACCCTTCATCCCATAAAAAAAATCCAAAACCATATTTAACACAGGGGAAAATGTGTGCCGAGTCTCTAAACAACTAGAGGACAAGGACTTGCAATACTCCAAGAAAATGAGAAATATCAAATCACTAATAAACTTCAGAAAAATCAACAATTTAGACATTGAAGAGCCCAGAAACTTCCCTAACGCTAAAAGTGTATTAACTATCATCAGAGGGGGTGAAGCCAGTCAACAAATTTTGGCCATGGTTGCGGAGGCAAATGGAGTTTTGGCATGTTTCCGCCCATGGCCTGCTTTGATAACGACACTGTAAAAAAATTACAATTTTGTTCAGAGAGGTTCCCGCTTTTTGTTCACCCCTCCCTGTATAGAGCGTTGAAATTAACTTTCCCGCTGGATATTGGCGGCCAGTCTCCCGACGGTACCATCAAAACTGAGATAGGAACAGGCTCGATGGGAGAGGCCGCTGGTGTCGTTTCCCCGTCCATGTTTAATGCAGGAGAGCAACACTAATCGGTTTCATTATGGCTCTCTGGTTAGCTAGTCTGAATATCCGAGGCCTGAGGGCGGAGTCTCGCAGAACAAGGCTCCTTCGTGACCTTCAGTGTCTCGGAGTGAATGTTTGTTGTGTACAAGAGACCCGTTTTTCTACTCATGACTATGAAGACATTCTGTCTAGGGGGTTCTCCCTCTATTCAGCATGTTTTGATGGTCGTTCGAGAGATGTCTCTTGGCTGGTGAACAAGTTTTTGAAGGCTGCGTGTACCCTTGTCTTTGCAGATCCGGCGGGCAGGCTTTGCGTGCTGGATGTTACCATAAAGGATAAGGCTCTTCGTCTCATTGGGGTTTATGCGCCCAATGTCCATTCTGAGCGGCCTGCTTTGTTTCGGCCGATCGAGCCGATTTTGACGACATCACGTCGGTTAGTTTTAGCGGGGAATTGGAATGCCGTCCTTGACCCCGATATAGGTCGTATAGGGCCAAATTCAGGTACTTACACCCGAGACGTGAAACCATTTCGGGACTTTATCGACAGGTTTGATCTTGTCGATAAGTACCGGAATGAGCATCCTCGGGAGGTAGTTTGGACAAATACTGGCGGCTCGGATGCTGGGGCTATTTCTAGCTACCTCGACCGAGTCTTAGGAGAGTCGATGTAGGCATCTTAGGGTGTCCAAGTTTTCATTATATAGTTTATACGGACTATAGGCTTCTCCAGGTCCGTGTAAACTTAGATAAGCCTAATGTTAGGTTGACTGGATACTGGAAATTAAACTGCTCACTATTTGGTGAGCAGGATTTCCGGGACCAGCTGCTACTAATGATACAAAGGGAATTGATGGGGGTGGTTGTTAGGAATGCCTGGTGGGACAATTTAAGATCGAAACTTAGAACGTTTGCTGCTGATTTTAGCCGTCGACTCAATCTAAATAGATTAGCGGTGCAAACAGCTTTAGAGCAAAAAGTAGATCGGGCAGTGAAATTCCGTGATAGTGGGGAAATAGCTTTAGCTAAGGCAGAGTTATCCTCCTTGCTTATCAAAAAGGATCAAGCTCTGGTAGCTAGGGCTAGGTTAAAAAGAATGTCCTCTGAGGCGATGAATATGGCCGCTATGTTGCGCGCAGAGGAGTTTCGGAATGCATCTCGGCGACATATCTCATGCGTCACATTGCCTGATAAGCGGACCGTGACTTCAAACGTGGGCATATGTGAGGCTTTTCGTGATTACTTTCAGGAACTTTTCACCAGGGAGCCCGGTCTGAGGCTTGCTCAGTTCGAAGCCTATTTATCCGACTCCCCCTGTCTTGAGGCAGAGTTGGAAATCAGGTTGGCCGGGATGAATCTCCGGGATTAGATGGTCGTTCGAGGCTGTCGTCCGTTTTTTTTTTTTCCTTTGCTGGAACTGATTTTCAACAACTGGATAAAGTAGGGGTCTATACCTCAGCGCTTCACCAGGGGGTGTGTTCAAGTTGCTACGCAAGGACAACAACGGTGGGGATGGGATAGGTAATTTTCGCCCTTTAACTATTCCAAAATCTTTAAATCTGTATTTAACAAAGATCTTAGTCAAACGTTTGCAGGCTGTCCTGTCTAGTCTGATTGACTCCGAACAGACTTGTGCTGTGAAGGGCAGGACTATTCAGGACAACCTTCATACGGTACGTTTGATCATTGAGAAAGTCGACAGTGAATCCGCGCTGATCAATTTAGATCAGTCCAAAGCCTTCGATATTATTGACCATCGATTCCTGAAGGCTGTCCTTTAGTGGCCGGTTTTGGGGCGTGCTTTCGCACCTAGACCCGACTTCTGTATGCGACTCCCGGTGCGCTGGTGGAAGTGAATGTGGTACGATCGGAGCCTTTCGTATTGTCTCGCTCCATTAGTCAAGGTTGTCCGCTTTCGCCTTTGCTTTACGTTCTTGCGTTGGAACCTTTCCTTCGCAAATTAAAGACGAATCCGGTCCTACGCGGAATTTCCCTACCTTGGGCTACCACCTCGGCCAGGAATTCTGCCTATGCTGATGACGTTTCGGTTCTTGTGTCGATCAGAGCCGAGATTGAAGAAGTCAGCAAAGAGATCAGTGGTTATGAGATGATGACAGGGACCAAGGTCAACAGCGATAAATTTGTTGGGTTGCGGTTGGGTGCGTGGAAGGGAATTTTTTTTCCCGTACCTTTCCTCTGAACGGATGAGCCGGTCAAGATACTCGGCGTTTGGTTCAGTCCTGATATCCAGTCGGAAATGAATTGGTCGGAGGTACGAGAGAAGGCCGAAATCGCAATTAATTTGTGGTCTCGGAGGAATCTTTCCTTGAAGGGAAGGGCGGAAGTATGTGTTTCACACATCTACCTGATTCTCCTTTACCAACTCTCTGTACTTCCATTTCCGTATACCACACTAATGTCATTAGTAAGGCTCTTGTGTAGAGACAAGGCCGCTATGGTATCTCGAGAGATCTGTTGCCTTCATCCATCTGAAGGCGGTCTGGGTATGCCTAGCATTGAGATTCGTCAACATATGCTTCGCATAGGTTTCCAGATCGAATGTGTCATGAATCGGATGAGGATGGCGCCTTCTGGAAGGAAGGCGCCTATAAAACTTTCCCATCCCTGAAAAGTGTGCACTCGAGCGAGGAGGAGGCCCATCATTTGCCCCGAGCCGAATGCTCCTTCTATCGTGAATGTCGTATTGCTCTGAAACGTCTCTTATGGGCGTCGGATGGCCTCTCCAACGTCCAGGCGTTGTCTCATAGTGCATTATATCAAGTGTTAGTTAGGGAGGCCGTACGTGATGAGTTGATAGACGAGCTCGGTCTTACGAAGCAGGAGGCTCGCTCAATATGGCCTTGGGCACCCGGGTTGAAATGCCTCAATAACGATGAGGCATCACTCACCTGGCTGGTGATTCGTGGGGCCCTCTGGGTCGCCAAAAGACTTTGTTCAGCGGGCTTGGAGAAATCTCCAAACTGCCGTCGCTGTAGTGGGGAAGTCGAGACCATTGGTCACGCCTTCTTTCATTGCAGGGTGTTAGCGCCGTTGTGCAGGTTTGTTGAAGGTCTCATGGTCCGCATGCTGCAAGGAAAGTTCTTTGTCCTTGAAGCCAGTTCTGTTTGTAGTAATGTGGTGCTGCAGATGACGAAGTTCTTTTGCTTACTAGGGGTTATGAGAGTCGTGATTTGGACGACGCGTAAGAAGGAATTCTATGAGGGCGAGAAGTTCACTTCTTCTCAACTGATCTTGTTCTTTAAGCATCAACTTAAAGTCAAGATTAGGACAGAATTTGGCAAAAGGTGGGTGACTCTTGCGCGATTGTGCCGAGTAAAGGGGGCTGTCCTAGAGTGGCATTTTGATGCCGGTTAGTCATCCGGATGTTGTTCTTCCTGGGTTGAACTTGGGCAACCAATCCCGAAATTAGGTTAGTGTAGGTTTTGTTTTTGAATCTTTAGTTTTTTTCCTTTTTTCCAGTTAAATTAGCTAGGGTGTGTCTGCTCATTGGCCCCTTTTATTTCTGTCCCTATTTTTTTCTTTAGTTTAATTCCCCATCCCCTCCCGCGTTAGGTGGTCAGTGATGTCAGTTCTCTGGTGGATGCGGGGCAATTTTCGTTTTTTCGCTTGTGTGTGTGTTTTTTTGTTTTGTTTTTTTTTTTTTTTTTTTTTTTTTCTGTTGTCGTGTTTGGATGAGTGCGTGTCTGTGTGAGTGCTAGGGATGAATGAATGTTTTTTTATATTTTTATAGGCCCGCATTAATTTCGTCCAGTGAACTGATGTTTCTGCCACATTTAAGTATTGTGGAGGGTATTACAAACAATGCTTTTGCTTAGTTTCTTGTAAATAGATAAATCGATATTGTATATACTCATTGGGGATCTTTTTAATTTGTTGTTTTATCCCCCCCCCACATACGATGATTCGTACAGATGGGAATTATTTAGGTTTTTTCATTGAGACAATGAGGTATTATGGTGGTTGTAGTAAGAGAGTATAGTTAGTAAGAATGTGTTGTTTTAGTGTCAGGAATATTGTTTGTATGCTTGTGGCTAGCTAAGTTTAAAATTAAGACAGATAGTGACCGTCCTTTTCCCCATCCCCTTTTTTAGGCCTTGTGCCGCATTTTCTGTAATTTCACAGAAATAAATATTGTAATGGTTAGCAAGCTTGTCTCGCTAGAACAATTACGACTGAGTAGTGAATTCGATCGTCACTGAGTGCCCCATACTTTTGGCCTTGTGCCACATCTAAGCTACGCTTGGAAAATCACTATATATTATTTGACGATTTTAAAAAGTCAGCTTTCTCAAGTGTCTTCCCTTGTATTAAGTTTTTATTTCTGATATTCATGCTGTTTATAAGCCTGTCACTATGTAGATTTATGTATAGCTATAAATGGAGCTTGTTTTTAAAGAAATTCATTAAGCCCTTCTAATATGACTTCACGAGGTTCGTCAAAAATCATTTAGGAGCCATTGGACAGTAACTTTAAAGTCAAAGAAACATTAGAATTACTCTTTCTTTGACACCAACAGTTTCAACTATCTAATTAAAATGGATTTCTCGAATAATCGAGGTTTTTGTTCATCTATTTGATGTCTTCGTTCATAAATTGAAATAAAACCAAAGACTGAGCTTTGATCGATAAATCTTATCTTATATTATGAATGTTGTTAAGTTTAAAGCGGATTTGTTAAAAATTAATTTACTGCCACGAATGAAAAATACGGCACATGTTTCACAAATAATTTCGCCGCCAAAATAAATGAAATTTTTCACTCTCTCAGTTAATTATTTTTCACTCTCTCAGTTAATTATTTTTCACTCTCTCAGTTAATTATTTTTCACTCTCTCAGTTAATATGCTACGTCAATTCAAGTAGATTTCAAAATTTCGATGATATTGCAAAGTATGCATAATGAGATTATTCACAGGAGGAAGAATATTTTTTAAGGGAACTTATCTATACTTTCATTAGGACTAGCTATTTATTTTATGATAATATATTAAATTGTTTTAACTATTCATGTTATCATTATAAGAGTGACAGTAAAAAAAAATAGAATATTTCCATTCAAAATGAAATTACAAATATTTTTAAATACTTTAAAAGCTTTTTTCACTTTTTATTCAGTGATGTTATGGAGATATTATTAAGAAATCCATAACGTCAACTTTTTTATTTTATTCCTTCATTTTTGGTGATTCAATTGAAATAAAAATTGAGGTTTCTGATTGAGTCATGTAATCTCATAATAACCAAAAGGCGAATTATCTGACTTCTCATAGGAATTTATCCAAATTTCTGAACCTTTTGCTTTGTAGAAACAATATTTCAGTCACGGCTAATCCAATCTCATGGATGTATACTAAATTAATGAGCTTATTTTGTTTATTTTAAATCGGTCTTTTATATGAAAAAGAAATACACTAAAATTTCAAGCAGCAAATTTTATTGTATCGCCTTCATTATAGATATTATCAATGAAATTTGAATGTGAGAACATTATTCTTAAAAAGTTGTGTTGTCACGGAAAAAATATTTTTTATTTCAATACTGTGCTTCCATTTGTCACTAATAAATTTAGTAACAATTTATTCCATTTTTGCTGTTTCCTAAGATTAACATAGTTTGGCCACCAAGTAAGAATTGTACTTACTACAGTAGTAATAGTCTTACTAAACACTGGTCTACTGGAAACTGACAAAGCTGCATGGTCGCTCTTTCATTGTGATGTAAATCTGTAACAATGGCTTTGTTAGCTATTGGGTTTTGGTAGTCGTCGTAAATTCATTTAAAATCGCAAACCAAATCTTTAGAAGATCGCAAACTCAGTTTGATGTGAAATTACATTGAAGTTATTTTTATGCCTGTATAAATAAATTGACGTTTATCTAAGAAGCGACTCAAAGTTAGAATTGATTTTTCATTGGAAAAACAAAACTTCTTATTTATGACAGTTCAGCCTCAACATAGGGTTTAAACCAAACATTCAAAATATCCTAAACTACTGTCGATACATAAAATCATTTAGATATTTATCGAAGAAAGAAATGCGAATAAAAAGCAGTTGAGAAAAATTAACAAAACCAATATGTGTAACACTTCAACAGAAACATAACCACTGGAAACTATAAACTAATTCAGGGGAAAACTTAAAAAATATGAATTTATCAACTAATAAAATAGGGAAAATCTTTAGAAAAACTACTAAATCTAATTTGTCTTCGGGAGTGGAAGGTTATGGCTCTCCATAGTTTACTACCATTTGTAGCTTTAAGCAATGTTTATTTGTTTATTATCCCTCCATCTCCCTGTTTTACCATCCATTTACACAAGCCTGTTAGGTAGGTTAATCGTTCTTGTTCCTGCGTCTTTCTTGTGATTGTCAAATTCTCCAAGCTCTTTATCTTTCCTCATTATGTATCTTAAAAGCTTAAACTGTAACTTTTCTAGTTTTAAGTAGTTTTTATTCCTATTTTCCTTAAATCTTCCTCCATGTTCACATGCTCTGTTCGTGCTATCTGTCTATATAACTACATCTCTGTTGCCTTAAATCACTTCTTCATCTGTGAGGAAATTGTCCAGCATTCACTGCCATATAGGAGAATTAATATTACATAACAGTCTGAACAGAATCCAGATGATAACCTTAGTGATTTTCCAAGAGTAGCTTAGATGTAGCACAAGGCCGAAAGTATTGAGCACCAAGTAAGGAGCGAACTCACTACTCATTGGTAATTTTTCTAGCAAGATAAGCTTGCTAACCATTACACTGCTTCGGGGTGCCCTCCAGATGATAAGCTTAGTTATGTGAATTGAATGTTAAGTTCCAAATTTGAAGTTCTAAAAATACGTTCAAAAAGAATATACTATTGAAATACATTTTAGTATGATTTGATTTTTGGACCGTTTTCTCATATTTTTATAGATACAAAGAATGAAGAGAAAAACTGTAGAAAGAAGTAATTGATGATATGCAGAAAATAGAAATGTCTCATTTGATTGTATTTATTCCGCTTAAGAGCGAAAGAAAAACAAACGATTGCGACAATAAAAACGTTGACTTGAATGGAACAAAAATCTTCGTCTTCAGAAGTCGTCTCCAATTATTTTTATTGCAACAGGGGTTTACGCCCACTGACTCGCTTACTATAAGGTCTTTGTTTTTAATGTTGCCTGTTAACAATACCAAATAGAAGTTTTGTTTTGTTTTTGTTTTTTGTTTTTGTTTTTTGTTTTCTTTTCGTGAACGCACGCCCCTATCCGATAACCGATAAACAAAACTGACTCATATATTGATTCACTTTAAAGATCTAAATATTGACATAATAATTCGTTTTTCGCCTTTAGAGTGATGAAATATGTCAATGTCGTTTAAATTCTAGTTTACTGTGTGGGGGCAAAGCTCAGTAGTAAGTGACAGAAAATGTCGTGATTCTTCTCGAGGACGCTGTGTGTACGCCTTAAAGAACGCCTTAAAGAACGAAACTTATTTCAAACGCACATAAAATGTTCTGCCAGAATTCTGTTTTCATAAACAGAAATTTTCCTATTTCATGTTTAGATTCTGCTTTAGTCTTTTGTATTCAATTTCGCACAAATCTATTTCAAACTCTGAAAAAGATATTTCAAAATAGTAGTGGATAGCTATGTTTGTAAAATCTAGCGGCATAAACATAAATGAATGAATGGATATTGTTGTTCTTCTGCGGTGACACAGCTTCTCTTGTTAAAAAAAAAAAAAACAGCTGGCATCTAATGTATAAACAAACTTTTCTCCCATCTTTTATTTCGTGATCAGTGAGTTTTCATTCCAATAAAATGTCTTTCTAATAACTGATACAAAATATTTAAAATTTGATCGAAACCGACAATAGTATTATAAACGAAGAGTTGATTCTGTCCATCACACACTGTCTACTTATGACTTTATATGAGCATATTTCATCTATGTACGTAGGTCTGTGTTATGCGTTGTGCTTACATGTGCTTAAGCTATTTCATAGTCTGAGCAACCCTTACCCTGGGTGAGCAATTAAAACATGAATTTGGATAAAAGAAAAGAACCAAAAATTCATTTTTAAACACTAAAGAAATCAGATAATTATAAGATTTTATAGAACTTGTTCGGTAATAAATAAAATCATTTCTTTTTTTTCTTTTTTTTTTTTTGCAGAAATATTTTATGTATATCACTGAGTTAAAAATATACATGCGCTTGAGCAAACGTACAAAATCACAACATTTGAACAAAATTGAAATGAACATTTGCGTCACGAGGGCTAATTTTCCTTTTTGTTTGAGAAGAAAAGGAAAAGAGTGGGAGCCAAAATGTGTCACCCTTTTTAGTCATTTTTTCACCCTTTCTGTAAATATTTTTAAAATTTTAAAATTTTGTAGATTTATTTTAGGTCTGCCATGACATTAAAATATATGTGCACACATGCACGTGCATACACATCCTATTTGAATGGCATTGAAATGACATTTGTGTCACGTGAACTTATTTCCATTTCAGTTTGGTAACAATCCTTGGCTAATAGGTAAATAAGCCGTTCTTTCGAAATCATTTCTTAGACTCCTTCTGAATTTAAACGGGACGTATATATTTAATAAATGTAGTATTTTATATTTATATTTGAAATTTGATTATTTTGCCGATAGCAAAGCGACATGTACTGAAATAGTTTGTATTCTATACAAATTGACCAATTAGCAAAAGTTGCAATTACTACGGCCCTCGCATGTTTGAGAGTCTCACATTAAATACTTTCTACTTTTTTCTGAAAATACCTGTCTGAAATATTTTTAAATCTGCCATTGAAATAAAATATACATGCGCATCACAAGGGCTAATTTCCCCTTTTGTTTGGTAAGAAAACCAGGAAAAGAGTATAAGCGGAATTGTGCGCTCATTTTAAGTCATTTTTTTTTTACTCTTTCTGTGTTTAAATTTAATACATTTCCTAATAAATGTAATATTTTAAATGGACCATCAATTTAAATTTGAAATTTGATCATCTTTCCATCAACGAAGCGACGGGTACCGAACTAGTATATATTTACATTTTGCAGATATTCTGTTCAGTACTTATTATGGAATTCATTTTTCTTGAGTCGCGTACACTGCGAATTCTATAAATAATTGCTATTTTTTGTTTTACTTTTCGTTGGACCTGTAGTGAAGATCCTTACAAGAAATTATGAGATTCTTAAAAACTAATTTACCGACGAGCAATTTGATATCTAGCTAAAAATGTTAGCGAATTTTAAAATAATTCTAGAGAGCTATGTTGATATTAGATAATGGGCAAAAAAGAACAATGTTTATGTTGATAATAAATTAATTTATTTGTTATAAACATATAAGCAACTATTCATGTTTATTGAATTGAAGAAGGAAATACAAATATAAGCAGACGAGCGAATTTAACAACACTAACACGTTAAACGTGTCAGCAGAAACATCGCCATCGGAAAATAAAAAAATAATAATAATTCAGGAGAAAACTTATAAAATTTTCAACAAATAAAATAAGAGAAATTTCTGATGAGTTCTTTAGGCTAAAAAATATTGAATAGAAATGAGAATAAATTTGTTAATCTTGATTATTTTTTAAATAAACATTTTTGCTTTTCCCCAAGAATGAATATATATTTCTGCTTCAGGAAATTCATTTGCGCTGTTACAGAAACAAGTGAATGTATTGTAGTTGATTTAAGATTTGATAAACTTATTCCTTCTTTGTCGAATACATACACAAGTTATTATTTCATGAATTTTGGTCACTTTTAAAGAGCTTCATAATTATATCAGACGTTTTTAACAAATTCTCATTTTATAATGCATAAAAAATTCTTCCTGAGAAATTATTGTGCAACAAAACACGTTACATTTTTATATAGAGATAGATAAAAAAATCATAATCTTGACTATAATTTCTGCTGAAAGGATTATAGCAATCTTAAAGAAAAAATAATTAGGAACTGGGAGCAAACCGTCTACCGACAGAGAGAAAATGTTAATTCTATATGTTTTAAAGAGAAATTTATTGGCAAATGATAGGTAAAACTACATTCCACAGTATATTCAAACGATTCAAGATCAAGATTAAATACTGAAGTATGTAGGTGATTGTTCTTGATTTTATTCAAATAAATTACCGCATGTTTTAGAGATGAAGTGTATTGTAGTCAATTTTTTAATTAAAAATTGACGTCAGTTCTAAGAAAAAGAAAGTTGGGGAGAAAGAATAGCTGTAAATGTTATCAGCATTCTATTCAGCTGAAGAATGTATTTTTCGGTTTAAATCAATGTCTCTTGTAAAGAGTTAATGTGAGAAAATAAAGATAATTCGGCTTATGTACGAAAGTATTAAGACGTAGGTAAAAACGGATTAAACCTCCGCTTTGTTATCTTCTGATCTCTGTTCCCAACAAAGATGCCGAATTTCGATGATTACATACAAACGAAACGTAGCGCATTTTAAACTGTCATAATCTATAGACACAACTTTGTGGACCTTAGGATTGCTGTGCATTTATTACTCTTTGCTCTTGTTGTTATTCTTTCGAACAGCTTCTGTTTGCTGTTGCATTAAAGAAAATCCACAGAGCCACACACGACTGAATATGAAGGAAAGAAAGAATCAAAAAAGCTTCGAAAAAGTCTCATTGAAATTCACACAGTCGAAGGATTAGGCATGTCTACACATGATGTCGAGAGAAGAAGGTCTTTTTATGGAAAGACCAGCAACAAAGCCTTATTATTAAAATAGGAGTTTACTCTGTTAACTTTAGACTTTGCTTACAGAGTCACATAAATTATTTTAGGGTCACTCCATATTGATTCTATCTATTTGGCATATCCACAAATAAGTTCTTTGAAATTAGTCAATTCGTGTAACACTGTGTCCTGATTTTTTTGTTTTTGTATTTTTTTAACTGACACGATCTCAGACCAAGAATAAGAAATTTATTACCTATATCCGAATATCAACGGCGGTCAGACTACTTATTACATTCACAAAACTGAAATTACATGTGTCTTATCCGGTTCAGAAAAAAACCATGCGATGATCAATCCTTTTTATTCGTCACAAGTTATCACAACCCTTGATTGAATTGAATATCCTATCTTAATACCATGTCCTATCATGATTATTCATAGCTTCCTTTAATATGTGCCAATCATCATGCGGAGTGGTTTCCCATTACCTTCCTTTGAATTCAGGGCAGACACGCAAATATTAGAAAAATAGTTTTGCTTAGTTTACAGTAAAATATAATATATATATATATATATATATATATATATATATATATATATATATATATATATATATATATATATATATTCGAAAAATATTCAGTAATTCATTACTTTTGCCTGAATTCTGAGACATCAAAAATGTCTGTAGAATATTAACACAAGCGCGCAGTGCTAGACTGGCATCAAGATCTCATCAATTTACAATAGAACTGGCCGCTAGATGTAACCGTAAATTCTATGCTAACAGTTTCTTGTCTTGCACTTCTGCGGATTCATGCTTTTCCAGCCAACTTTAATTTGCAAAATTTTTATATACGATGTCAATCGCTTCCTACTCTCCTCCTGATTACTCTTTCTTCTTCATTATTAATTATGAAACATTATTAATATTTCTGTCCCTAATTCTTCCACACCTTATGATACCGATCTAGAAAAAACCAAAAACCAAAACACAAACTCCCAAGTGTCAATTTACGCTGTCCAATACAGAGTGGACACAAACTTTATTACAAAACATTCAATGCGTTTAATCCCGATAAAATTTTAAGATGAGTTATGAGAAATATAAGATAAATAAATGAAAACTTATTTAACCACATTAAAAACTTCAAATTGGTTCTTTAACTTTACTAATACAGTTATTTTGAACAGATGAGATACGCGTGAATAATGAAAAAATAGTATTTATTATTTATATTGTCAATGAAATTGATTGCGTGAATTATTATATTCGTTTGATTAAAATTTCTCTTCTCATTTGTTTGCAAAATATCTTTGTTGTTCCTTTTATCTACACACATACATACACACACACATACACAGGCACACGCGCACACAAGGACACACACACACTGCTAATCCATCATTTTTTTCATCGTTTTCTTCACTCATTTATACCTTCCCTCTCAAGCCTTCTTCCTTTCATCTATTTAGGCTCATAATCACTGAGATTTTCCGTCTTTTTTACTTACTTCTCGCGCATGCTTTATTGCCCCATCCACCCTCTTACTTCATACAGCAAATGAATTACAGTCAGTCAGTAGCGGCGGAAAGCCTCGTCTTACAAATTCGGACAGGTGGTCCACAGCCAAGAGAACAACTAGCTGTCAACCGTTAAGCTCCTTTGGCCCTGTTGCCCTTCCTTGAGGTGGAGCTTTGTCAGTATATAGGAAGTTGGGGGTGGAGTGCAGGCAGGCGTCAATATACCTTAGCTTCTGTAAATCCATGTCATTTTCTTTTTCTCTGGCTCAAATTCCAGAATTTCATTTCTCTAGGGGCTCTTGTCTTTTTTCTTTTCTTTTTAATCAGTACAGTATTCCTTAGATTTCTTCAAGATAACTGCTTGTCCACTGACTTGACGCGGCTAGGTTGTATTAAAATGATTTTTACCCTTTTTGTAAGCCCAAATTATTCTAATTTTGAAAGTAATACATTCATCGTTTTAGATATATTTTGTTAGGCAACTTTTATAAAAATTAACATTCACCTGAACATCACACTAGACAGTATTACTGGTTTTCTGATAAACGTAATTGTATTTTTCTTTAGTATTATTCACCGAAGACCCAAGAGCTATTCAAGGTAGAGGGTTACTGAATGAAGTTGTTCTATGAGTGTAAGAAGAGGAGGTAAGAAGTACGGTTTATGAGGAAAGATAACGGTTAACCCTAGATCTGAAGAAATTAAAATTGTAGTGATTGAGAAAGCATCTTCTCAGGCGTCTGTTCCACAAAGTAGCGGTTCTTGGGGAAAAGCTAAGTATAAATTCTTTCTTACTAATCAAATACTAAGGAAATGGGGATGGTTTGTCTCTGTGTACGTAGCATGACGGGTTGTAACTGTAAAGGTCAGAACTTCTGGAACTAAAGAACATTTGCCAGAGACTTGTGACATTTCTTTTGTGTTGAGGAGTGGAAATAATTCATCACACACAAAACTTTTGAACTCTATCAAGTCTGGTAAGTGATGACTGAGCATTTCGACTCAATTTTTGTCCGACCTGGCTCCTATCAGATACTTGTTGGAACGGTACAAGGAAACGGAAATTACCACTTAAGGTCTTGGGTGAACTTCAGCTCTAATAGTCGTTCAAAGCAAGGACCCTCCTTGAGAGAATAACCGTTCATAATGATAGGCGAAAATTGTCTGCTCGGTGATTATTGAATGTTATAATTTTTTTTTTTTTTTTAGGTATTGAATATCACAGGCCAGTTATTCCCCCATTGAGCTGTTAGAGCTAGTTCGGAGGAGAGATCAGCTGCCAATTTCTGGTCGTCTAGATTTTTGGAGGCTCACCTCTACTCTATTGAATAGATATTCACTAATGTTATTAGGCAGATCGTTTATTGGCAGAAGAGGGTACGACAAAGAAGAGAGCCTTGGGAGTGCCTGCACTGACTCATGGAGCACAAAAGATCGGCTATTAATAATGACCTTTATAAATCTCCATGTTAGGAAGGATTTGGTAATCATCAAATCCTTCCTGATGAGTCTATATTACGACGGGGATGGGGGTCTCACATGCATTCTGAAAAACAGGTCATACAGCTGACACATTCCACAGACTTTGGAAACATTTCTCATTGAGGCAGAGGTTAAACAATTTGGAAAGTTGGATCGTAAACCCTTCACATTATTGTAGATGTTGAACCTGGGATTGTTTTTGTGTATGGCTGGGTTTGTATCTTTCTGATTTTGTTGTGAACTTATTGAGAACAGGTGAAGATAAGGTAGCGAAACAGCCACACTCACAAGTAATGTGTGCATGAATTAGCTGGATTAAATTGTCCAGAAGTACAGCTGTAATTACACTTCATCATGGAGCCAACAAGTCCCACAAGAAACTACGGCACAGTTCAAATACCATTCACAAAAAGTTAATATCCCTGATATTATTCACCTGCTGATGGGGTAGCCTCCTCAGGAGTTACTGAGGTTCGGTTTCCTGACTATCAGATGCCTAACACCTATCCAGAAAACTTTACATCTAGAACCATTAATGAATAGACAAACGATCCAAGAAATATGATAATACAGGAATCCTACTCGGCGTGAACGCATGTCATCTTCCCAGAAATCAAAGCAACAAACCCTCTTGAGTCAGAATCATCGTGACCAAGTACCAAGACATGCTCGTTCGCTTGGGAAGACTGAAAGATCCACTGGGTGTTTATAAAGGCTGCTTGTGGATGTTTTCACCTGATACGAACTGGAAAGAGTATATTGAATCAATTGCTAAGTCTGCAGCTAAGAAAGACAATTTTTCTCGCCATAATCTATCTTACATATTTATAAGTCTACCATTCGTCTTTGCTTTGAATATTGCTGGTTTGGTGCTACTGATATATATTTAGAGATTTTTGATATAATCCAAAGAATCTGCAATGTTGTTGGCCCTGACCTTACGCCTCGGCTTCAAGTCTCTTTTCCACCGCTTGTAACGTAGCTTCTGATGAACATTCCGTTATGGCACCTAGACTTTATGAATTTAAGTGCAGCACTATATTGTCAGAAAGGTCTCATAATGTTACAGTTGAAATGGCTAGATGTAATCGTAGGTTCTATGCTAAAAGTTTCTTCGATCGCACTTCCGGCTTGTGGAACTCTCTTTCGGTTTCTTGCTTCCCAGTCAACTTTGATCTTCAAAAATTTAAATATCGATCATTATCTTCTGTCTTCTTAATTCTTGTTCTTTTATTGTTCTCTCTCCTTAATAGTAGTTTTTTTCTCATATTCTGTAACACTCAGTAACCCCTTGCGTCCAAGTTGCTTTATTGCCTTTCTTGTGGTGAAATGATTAAAAAATGTATTTGCTTCTTAGCCTATTATATTATATATTTGGTAGAAGCATAATTATTCCGAATATCAAAGTACAACAGTTCTGTTTCGGGGTACCATGATTTTTATCATCATTGAGTATGTTCACATGTAAAATCAATATCTTTGAATGATATTTGGTAACTTTGTTTTCTTTTATTCAAACGTTGAAAAAAGCAAAGTTTTTGGTTTGACAACAGTTTTATGCTTGCGTCAATATATGTCAGTTTATTTATAATTGAAACAAATAGAAATTAATGGTATATTTTCTTTTTTTTAATTTTCAAAAGATAAAATATGTATCCACACTTAACAATTTTACAATCGTTATTAGAATATTAGGTTTTTCAGCAAGTATTATAACATTTTGAAGACGAAATAAAACCCATGCAAATGAAACAAATTTTAAATTTATTTCTCAAAAATATAATCATTACCATTAATACTAACAAATCTCTTTTGAGATAATTTCAGATTATACATTAAACATCCTGATAATTCTACAGGAATCCATTTCGATTTATAAAGGTTTTCCCGCGAGATTTAAGTACAACGTTTTTGTAACAAAACAACTTTCTTTCTGATGAATGTAAATAGATACTAGAAATACTCATGAAAATTCCACGGTTTTGCTATTTCCATTATCTGATGAATCATTTAATAATTGAATAAGCTCCTTCGTAGTCTCGCAAATATAAAACAAAATCTGTAAAGTTCCCCTATTGCACTATTTACATTATTCGGACTATTGTCCAGTGAACGAAATAAAAGGTTCAGTTCGACATTCCAACTACCTGAAGAAGGCCGGGGCGTACAACGGCCGAAACGTTGTAATAAATATGGCGACAAAGATGAGGACAATAGTCCGAATAATGTAAATAGTGTACATAATACTTTATCTCATAAATATAGACAGATTCCCCTATTGCATCGTTAAATATTTGAGCTTAACTTTAGCTAAATATTGCAATAACATTTATAAGTAAGAATGTAGGTCATTATTTAAAGAAGTAAGAGGGTACAAATGAAAACATTTGAAAATGACAATTTTTTCATTTCTTTAATACATGAGAGCGTTGTCGTCTACTATATATTCTCTTTCTCACTAAAACCAAACAGCAAACAGATATCTAACCGTTTTTCCCCGTGACAAAAAGAATAGCCCATTATTTATAACTGCATAGTGTACAAGCTAAGTAAGTATAGGGCGTAACGCACAAGCTGAGTAAGTAACAAAGTAAGTAACAGATAATTTATTATTCATATTCAAAAAGTATGTATATACTTTCAAGTTGTTTATTAATTTTCGTCTAAAAACCAAATCTTCTCACTTTTGAAACTTCTATATAAAAACTTTCCTTTCGTTTCGAAATTTCGTTTCTGGAATTGATTCTTTGCCTTAAAATACCCATAAAATCTTATTTCACATACAGTTTAATTTATAAACTAAGCACAAAATTAAGTTTTATTCTACAAAGGATCAAAATGAAATAATGATTTTTACGGCCTTTTATCTCTGACTAAAAATTACATCAAAAATTATTTAAAATAAATTGCTAAATATTTATTTTCGCAAGTGTTAACTTTTAAACATTGAAATATCACAAGGAAAGATGAACTAAGCCCTCACCACTGTTCAATTCAAAATCTTAATTTTCTATAAACAGACGATCACTCTCAAAGGCATTAAAAGTCCTCATTTGCTCTGGTGAGAATGCTTATTAAAATTTATTAAATAATTTTAATTTAAAAAAAAAATAATTTCAGAATAAAAAATTTGGGTTGAAATTGAAAATGCTCACATCTAGTAATCACAGCAACAAAACTAATGGCGTTCGTACAGCTTCAACTTTACAAGCGAACAATAAAAGCTATTAACTGTTACTTTTCATCATAGTAGTTATGATTACCATGAAACCCAGAGCCAGAGTCCCTAAGACAGTGTGATGTTATGCTCAACTTCGTTCTGGTAACTCCTGCGACGACGAGTATGGGATTCTATCTTTACCTTGGTGGCGTGGAGAGGAGAGACATGCTGCACAGGCAACCACCGGTCTCTCATAAAACTCATGCACCCTGGAGAGGAAATTCCACTGTCGTCTCACCGCGACGGCAAAACAGTCTATTGATGGAAGGGATTCTGTATAAATCATTAGACGCAGATCCATGCAATATGAGCACTGGTAAAAATGGTTGCTGAAGGCATTAAGTTTATAAGTCCCAGAAATTCATGCACAGATATACTTAAGGCACATTGGCACAATGGATAAAGGCGTTGGTTAGATCCAGTGACAGTGTGAGATCAATACCTGGTTAAGAGAGGTGAATTAATAGGAGATAACTGATAACTGGCATCCATTAGACATGATACGTGGAACTAGAACAGTCTGCCCCAGTGAGCAAAATAAAGGGTTCAGTTCGAAGAAGGCCGGAGCGTACAATGGCCGAAATGTGATAAATATGGCAACAATAGTCCAAATAATGTAAATAGTGTACATAATACCTCATCTCAGATATATATATATATATATATATATATATATATATATATATATATATATATTGTGTGTGTGTGTGTGTATCTAGGCAGCATTTTTTCATTTATGCATGTTTCATTAAATGATATAGACAAGTTTTGTTTATTTATTTTAAGTAAATTCATTTTATATTGTCTGATAAGCTTAATAACATTATCATTGAAAGATGAAAGAAAAACACCATATTGATACATGTTTTTTAATCCTATCTAAGGCTTACATAAGCCATTATCAAAGATAACAATTACATTTCAATATATTAAACAATACACGGACAAAACAATAATGATAGTCTGTTTTTGTCGCATGAAAGATTTCCAAGCAACAACAAACTCGTGTATACGAGATGCGGAAGCGAAAATCGCAAGAGTAAAAACGAGAAGTATTAAGTATGGGAAGCCGTTGGTATAAACCAATGACTTCTGTCATCAAATATAGGCATTTAAGAATATTTGTGGAGATTTCATAGTTTATTTTGTTCAGGTTATGTTTCAACTGTTTTATGCATATAGCTTCAAGAATTTTTAGTTTTTGTTTATTGTTTTCATGTTTAAGTTTGGTTGTTTTCAACAAGGATTTTCCGGAATTGTGTATGCGGCCAGGCATGTTGTTTTAAATGCCTAAAGATGTTAGAGTTATCATTCAAATGTAGAGTCAAGCGTCGTGAAAGCGAGTTTGTGGTGTGACCAACATAAATATTATTTAATCCATTGGAGAAACAGTCACTTGAATTTGTAAACTATGCTGGGTTTTTTTGCAAATCGCTAACGGGGAGGGGGAGAATCATTGCGAATAATTGAGTTGGGTATACTAGATTTAGTGTAGTGTATGATTAACTTAATTTTTTTGCTAGGATCTGTTGTAGATATATTAGTATTTACTTTTAGTATATTTTCATCTTGTTTATAATTAGTATGCATTTGACTACGATATAGGAGATTAATATGTTTGAGATTAGTTGAAGTAGTATTATGTTCTATTTGCTTAGTATTGAGACTTCAAAGAAAGCATTTTATTTGTTCATCAACTATATAGTTTAGAAAGCTATTATTAATAAGTGCTTGTTTTATATTCTTTAGTTCACTGTAAAAAAATCTGTTTTGTGGATGAATTAGTTTCTGCACAATGTATTAGATTTTTTTTATAATTGCTATTTTGTAGTAATATGGACATTCGCTCTTGTAATTAAGTGTACACGAATTTATGCGGGTAGGTTTTTGTATAGCGAAATAGTAAATTTGTTATTATTTGTGTTTATTAATATGTCAAGGAAGGGAATTTTATTAGTAGTATTGAGTTCATACGTGAATTTAAGGACAGAATTATTTTGGAAACGTTTTTGAAGTTGAAGTATTTCATCTGTATTTTTAACTAACATAAGGATATCATCAAAATATCTTAGATAGATGGATAGTTTTTTAAAATCTGTAAATATCTTATTTTCGAGGTTCGACATGTAGAAATTGCTAAATGTCAGACCCAGTACTGAACCCATAGAGACACCATCACGTTGTATATATATCTATATATATTATTATTTTGATCTAAGAAAGGGACTTGAGTATACAAGCTAACAGTAGTTTCCGTAATATATTAGGATTAATTTTAAGTGGGGGTAAAGATGAGTTACTGTATATATTTCTTATAATTATGTCAATAGTTTCACTAACAGGGACATTGGTAAATAATTTTTCAACATCCAGTGAAGCTATGATTTCATTGTTGGGTTTTTCACTTTTTAGGATTTGGATTACTTTTAATGTTGACTTAACAATATATTTACTAGGAAGGCAGAGAGTAATGAGTTGGTTAATGTATTTTTTTAGCTGATATACAGGAGTTGGAATTTGCGATATGATAGGACGGAGAGGATAGTTAGGTTTATGTGTTTTTATAGTGCCGTATATGTAACCAGGCGATAATTTATAATTATTTAAAAATTTTAAAACATTGCTACTACACTCGCAATAAATTTTGGTCAGTGTTGATTGATTGTTTTTTGATATAGAGGTCCTCGAAATGCTTTTGTTTATTATTTTCGTGGTGTAGTATATTGGTGTTGTCAACAAGTATTTTCCTGTATCGTGAAGGTAGACAAGGGATGCGTTTTTAAATTTTATGGAATAGAACTTGTATCTGACAAATGAAGTGTAAAGCGTCTTGATAAGTTTGTGGTCGTCAAACCAATGTACTTACTTTTATGTCAGAGATACAATCTTGCTAAAGGACATTTAAATTGATATATAATATTAGTCTTTTCTAAAACACTAGTTGACGGAGAAGAGCTATTGCGTATGATTAAGTTGACTGTGTTAAATTTAGTATAGCACATAATTAGTTTTATTTTTTAACTGGAATTAGTAGGGAATATGTTAGTACCTATTTTTTGGATTGTTTCATCATGTTTATAGTTCGAATGCATTTGATTACGGTATAATAGGTTGATATGTTTACGGCTATTTGCGGAAGTATTATGTTCTTTATTTTTTTATGTTAATATTGCTAATGGCTCGTCTAATTTGTCCATCCACGATGTAATTAGGAAAGTCATTATTAAGAAAAGGTTGTATCATCTTTAATTCAATGTAGAAATTTTTTCCGTAGAAGAGTTAACGGTTTATTAAATTTTGTATACTAGGTATTTTGTAATCGTCAAGACATTCGCTTTTATAGTTTTTCATATATATATATATATATATATATATATATATATATATATATATATATATATGATTATTTTCTATTAATTACTTAATGAAGATTGAACTCTTAGTCTGGTCGGACAGACCATCCAGGAGAAGGAAAATGAATTTCAAACTCACTGAATTTTTTCTGACATCTCCTTCAATCAAAATGATACCAACCGTATCGCTATTTTGTCTTATTTTCTGTTCTTTTATCGTTTTCACTCTTTAATAATGTTTTTCTTTTATTCATATTTTTTCACATACAGCAACACATTGCGTCTTAGTGGCTTTATTGCCTTGCTTTGGGTGAAATGACTTAAAAAATAAAGACCGAGGAGATTCTATCGAGTGGGAATAACAATATCTCCACAGACCTGCGCCCTAATGATCTTCCATTGTCTCTGTTGACAGCGTCGGCAACAAAACAAGAAATAGTTGTTACTACAGCAGGCGCTGCAATTCAACTCCTGGCGAGATTATCATCTGGCATATACCGCAGGACCTTTCCAGACAGAAGCATGTTAAGTTTTTAGAATGCCTAGGAGCTTATACTAACATGTAAAATAATAAAATATTATATTCAGGTGCACAGAATATTGTGCTAATCAAATGTGTTTCTATAAAATATATCCTTTTTTATTCACTTATGAATGAATACACCTGAAATGCCAATTCACACCTGCATTTCATGTGTGAAGTCAAGACGAAAAATATTTCCTCAAGGTTGCATCATTAACAAACAATCTTTTGACAATTATCTTCATTGTAAATTTATAAACTTCTTAATCAGATTAAGGCGATTTATATTATTTTGAAATTAAGATGAAAAAATATTAATCAAAAATTGATAATTGGCACTGCTTCTTTTAAAGCAATTAAAAGAATGTTGTTGTTTATAGAACTAGTGTATATAAACAAAGAAGAAAACATATCAAACGTTCGTAGAAAATAAGAAATAACTGTGTGTATAGATTTTAATGACAGCATCTAATATCATTCGTAACTTAATTAGAAAAGCATCTTCCGAGAATGGTTCATTCTTTATTTCCCATCTACGCTCTCTACTAATGGTCGTAAAATGACGATCTGTAATTTACAAGAAAATGCAATTGAAATCAAGATTATAATAAAGGTGTGTTTGTAATAAATTTTGTCGCCCGTTATTATTTTGATGTCTTAGAAAAAATTCTTGCTATTGCACTGCATACAATAAAATTAAAATGTCACGAAGTTAAAAAATGCTGACTGCTGCATATAATATGCATTGCATGTATTTTAATACTTTAGAAGAAATAACTGAAATAGAAACCTTGAAAATATGCAAAAATGTTTTTGATATAAATTATAATTCGCTTTATGTCAACGATATAAAGCGAATTGTCTCAAGCAAAGGTGTATCAAATCCACTCGTCTTTAGCAGAATACTTTTAAAAGAATAATTCCAATAACTTTCTCAAGCAAATACCATGAATAGCAACTACATTTACTTATAAAGAAAGTTCATTTCACGTTTCTTTCCGAACATATCACACAAAATACATAGAAGTGAAATAGGTTTAAAAGGTGGGGTGGATTCGAAGTAAAGAATCAAACAAAAGACGATTGAAATTTGTTCTTGTTTTCCTCATCCTCCTTTGCACTGGAATGGAACATTGTGTTCACGAAATCAGTTTTGGATGCGCCTTGTCCTGAAAAAGTTGCTCCGTTCTTGAAGCATGTAAACTTTGACAGATTCATTAAACATCGTCCAGAAAACTTTGTTTAAGAGGTCGACCGTTCCTGTATATTTACTTAGGCCAGAAATACGTACAGTTCTTGATTTATCTCTGACAGGGGACACAGCGTTGGTCCGGCGATGGGTGGAAGGAGGGAGTCCATCTATCGCTACGGCAGCTGTACTCTTTGACCTCGAACCGACTCGATTGGGAAACTTTTGTGGCGTTTTTTCTCATTTTTCCTCTTCAGCCACATACACATGCACACACGCGTGTTAGCGCGCAATACATATATATGTCTGCGTGTGCGTGCGTGTGTGTATGTATGTGTGTGCGTGTGTGTAATACTCACTATCGTTCTTTTTTGCTTGCTTGCATAGGTTGAGGAGGAAAAGAATAGTAGATTAAGAATTGTTTTCTTCTTTTTAACATAGACTTCCCACCTACACGCCTACAATTGTTTCAGTGTGGATAGCTATTTTCTTATGTCGTACGAGAATTGCTTACTTTTTTAAGAAACTGTTTTTGTGTGTGTGTGGAAATGTTTGCTCCCTTTTTCAATCGGGTAGCTGACTGTCGCTCGAATCTGAGTGCGTATCTTTCGCTGTACAACGCTTCGCACGTCCTGCTAAAACCGACGGAGACATGTCACTGACAACCAATCAAGTCATCGACTTGGCTGCTATCAAAGGAAGGACACCTGATATTTTTGTTTCCCCTTTTTTACGGACTCTCGTCTCAACTTGTGTATAATCACTGTCCCTAAAAAAGCCTGATCATGGGGCAACATATAACTATTCTCCTCTCGTCTTTGGAAATCTTCGGTATTACACCTGGACAAGGATATAAAACTAACGAATAGGAATTGATACTGTGTAGAACCGTTAAAAACCCACACGTTTATTAAAACAGTAATAGTAAATCAATTAAAGTTTCTGCGTTCATTAGCATTTAGAAAGTTTTCTAATGGTTTACTACTTGTGTCCAAGAATATACCAGATATTTCGTTGAATGGAAATGAGGCGAATATTTTTTTATAGTCTTACGATATCGCGTTGCATGTGATTATTTACGATATCACCTTTGTGATTCTTTATATATCAACTAAGCACTCTATAACTCTATTAAAAAGTTCATGCATTTTATATTAAAAAAAGGTTAGTTTAAAATGTATCAGATTAGAAAGGAAGTCATGTTGTAATTTAGACATGATCAATTTGGGTGTACGTTTCAGTGCTTACATAAAAACCGACAATGTATTTTTACGTTGAAATAGTTTTCTCTTCAGATTACTGAATATCGGAGGAGGTAAATTTGGTATCAATGTTACCCTTTTAAAAAGTTTAAATCAAACCTAAATCAGATGCTGTATAGATTTAAAAAAGGTCCTTTAGCAATGTAAGTGACAATGAATATTCGTTCTGTCTATGGAAATGAAGCTTTAAGTATCGGGACATGCCATTTTCGATCAGTAAATGTTTCTCTCAATAGTTTCCAAACAACCAAATTCTACTAACTGTCGTTGAGGAAAAACGTACATTGAGTAAATTGTTCAAGAATTAGCAAAACAGTTGCATTTCAATCCTAAAACAGCTTCATGAAATTGAAAGTGTCTCAATTTGGTTAATGTGCTTTCCATCATTTTATTACTTCTCAGCTTAATCAAAGAATTGTCCCCTGCTCGTCATTGAAGAGTAGACTGACTAATTAACCTTGTCTGGGTATCACGTGCTAAAAGGTTTGTTCTCTATAATCGTATACTACGAAAGTGATAATGATCAGCTCACATTGCCAAAGGAGAGTTCATCCCCAAACAAGGACTACACACGAAAAAGTTATATTCTATATTTAGTGAGATAGGAAGGGCGTCGTCTCTTATGCAGTGTTAAATTAAAATGAAATAATTAATTCTTGGAGATACCTCCCAGAATTAACTATTTCATTTTAATTTTGCCGTTGTTACACAGTAATTTTCAGAAAAGCGGTACACCATTGATTAATCGTAAAGGTTTGCTGCATGATAATGCAAGACTACATATTGCCCAAGTCACACAGGAAAAGATTATGGCACTAATTATTAGTGTTTTTGCTTAATTCTTCTTACTCTAATGATCTTGCTCCTTCTGACTATATATCTTAAAACAGTTTATTAATTTTGAAGACGTTAAAACTGATAATGAATGTTTCTTTGCATCTAAACCTGAAGAATGTTACACCCAAAGGCTTAACAATCTGCCAAATAGATGATATTATTATGCTATCAATAATCAGGGCAAATATTATCCTGATATCAATTAAGATCAAAGAAGTGTTTGTCCCTTTTATCTTCAATTGCGACAGAATTTTCTTTCTAACCTAATAAATGAAGATAATTTGCAGAAACATCACAGGATGCGATGCTAAAACCTGAGTATAAGAGGTTAAAATAAATTCATAATGTGCTTAACAAAGACTAACAACCAATAATACTTGTTTATAATAGCATATCGAATACCAGAAAGATTTCACACAATTATAACCCGTGAGCATTCATTGTTGATTTTTATAGATTTTTCACATTTACATAAATATTTCATTACATTCAATAAAATGTCTGAAGGTCTCTGTTTTACGCATTTCTAATAGCTAAGTGCTTATTTTTATCTAATCGCTCGTTATCAAGAGTCAATGGTTTTAAGTAACTTTTATTTGCATTAATGAAGCTTCCGAATGATATGAGATGTTTTACTTAGCACTGTTAATTTTTTTTATTCAATTCAAGAATTCCTCTCAACAGTCGACTTTGTAATAACAATGTACTATGCTCCTTCTCCTTTCAAATAGCGTATGTTTTACATTAATACACAGGCGAGTATAACAAGATAAGAATGATACAAAAATGGCTTCCCCCATCAAATAAACAAGCAGTAGAAAAAGTGGGGAAAGAGTAAAATTTGGAAGAAGCAAGGTAAAGCAATATGCTGGAATGAAGTAAAAAAAAAAGTGCAGCCAGCGATCTTCGTTTCTAATGATAAAAAACGACATTGAGTTTACTTTTAATGCTTGTCTTTAATGTCTGAAGAGTTTTCAGTCAGTGTGTTATCTCCCCTTGTGATTGCTATCAAGACCAACAGAGGAGGAATGAGTGGGGATGCTTTGACAGATCCATTGCCCTTTTTGGTCATCTACCCAATTGTACATGAACGCCTGGTTGTTGTCGTTCTGCCGAACATGATTTAAACAAGCTTAAGATAAAAATAAAAATAAAATATGGGTTAGGGGAGCAAGTAGGCGATTATCGTTTCCAACTTGGAAACGGCATTTCTCTTTTAACCAAAGAAGGAATAGGAACAGTTCGGAAGTAATGATGATTCCTATATCCGGGGTTTTGAAAGTGACAGATCCATTTCCAGATAATTTTAGGTCATCTGAATGTACCCAGAATGTAAAGTGATCTTGCGTAAAACAAACACAAATGAACGCCTGGTTGGATGTTGTCGTTCTGCTATAAATATTATTTTCAGAAGTACATGTATTTGAGTGGCTATTTAAACAAGCAACCGACCTAAGATAAAAAAAAAAAATTGGGCCTAAAAATCGAAAATATTTGTCATCAGGTTTCTATAGCCGAAATGTACCTTTACCAAATCAGTCACGGAGGCCTCATTGATAAAGTAAAGTTTGAATTACCGTTGGGACTTTTACAAATCTATATCAGCTAAAAATAAAAAAATAGAGATAGCAAGTCGAATACGTGTCTTCACTAAAAATCATTTCAATAAGAAATACATGTAACCAAAATATCAGGTTAATAGTCTTCTTTTGAATAAAGAAAAACTCAAATGGATTCAATAAACAATGTTTTTCCCTGAAGTAATGATGATTAATATCACTAATTCCATTAATGTAAAATTCTTTTGGCTTAGATTTTGAAAAAGCTAAATGATTCTGGAAACAGTTCCGATCTTAATAATTTTTCTCCCAACCATATATTCGATCTTGTTACGATGAACTATGAAAATCACCTCTTTTCGATTCACTAGACAAATTTTCAAAGATAATTGGAGCATTAATTGTGGTGAAATTCAAAGTGGATTATGAATGCCGATCCCACCAGATTGAAAGAAGAACCTTTTGCCCATGAATTATAAACAGAATGTAAAAGTGATCTTTCGCCAGTCAAAACAAAAAAGGTGAAACACAAATGCATACATATACATTTATATTAAGTTTTTGTTGGATGTTGTTAACCAACATTATTTCTTTATTGCTATAAATATTATTTTCAGTAAGTACATGTATTTGAGTGGCTATCCCTGTTTTTTTGGGGTTTTTTTGTTGTTTTTTCTTAAACAGTGACATTTATGACAACCGACCTAGACTGAGATACTTACTAAAAAGATTGATAAGCTATGACAAGAATCGAACCTGTATCACCTTTGTCATCAGGGCTCAAATTAAAGTTGTTTGGTTGTTGCATAGCCGAAATGTACCTTTTTGGTTGATTCATGCGTTACAAATCAGTCACAAATGGAGGCCTCAAACATTGATAAAGTAAAGTTTGAAAGCAAAAGCTTGGTCACTACTGGATACTGATCCCTTGTGAAGCTTTTTAAATCTATATCAGCTAAAAATAAAAAAAATAGAGATAGTCTTAAACTCGAATACGTGTTCACTAAAATCAACTTTATAGCAATAAGAAATAAACATGTATTCAAAAAGATCAGATACAAATATCCAGGTTATCCCAATGAAGTTCTGTCCACAGTCAATTTTGAATAAAGAAAATTTGTCAAGTGATCAAATGTTTAAATTTAATTACAGATTCAATAAATAATGTATTTTCCCGAACATTATCTATGAATGGTTCCTTCCATCTATTAACAAGCTTACTAATTCCATTAATGTAAAATTTTTCATTTTAACCTCCGTTTTCGTTAGCATACGCCGTTAGATTCTGTTCTTTTATTATTTTACCACTGAACTAACGGTAAATTTCACATTTAAAAAATTATTTTTCTTTTATTTTCTTTCCAATTTAAAATCGAAAAGCTGTTTCTTCCAAATGATTCTGTATCTTCCAGCAGTGTGTAAACAAATGGTAGTCTAAGACAGACTCTGAGGACAAAAAATCAGGAGAATAAAAAAACAATGGTGGAACCTGAATGAGAAATTTTCTCCACAACCATGTTCTGATGGGAAAGAATATCAAACACTAAACAAAGGCTAAAGAGGATTGGACAAATGAAAATTGTGCAGCCATAGGGAGAATTAGCAACCCAAATACAGTAAGTATGGCCGACAGAATAAAAGAATTAACAGGACAAAAGGTGAGTCAAACAACAGGCTCTATAAAATCAAAGGAAGGACCACTGACAATAGAAAAAAGAAAAATACTGCAATGGTGGTGCGAATATGCCAAAGATCTTTTCATGATGCTTGAGAGGAACCTACGTTAGAAAATACAGCATAAACATAAATACTAAAAGATTAAATAAGATCAGCAGTGGAGAGGATGAACATGAACAAAACAAGAGGAACTGATGAGATCGTAATGCTCTCAGCCTTAGACGACATCGACAAGATCACAGAAATAATAAACGAAATATGCAACAGTGGCCACATACCGGAGGACATCACTAACTAAATGTTTGTAACATTACCTATGAGACCAGGTACAAGAGAATGCGAACTTCATAGAACATTCAGTTTAATGAGTCACATTACAAACTAATGATGCGAATACTGATGAATAGAGCGCGAAGCAGAATTAGACTGGAACAGTGGAGCTTTGTCAAGAAATGCGATATTCATAAGCAGAACAATAAGAGAGAGAGAGAGAGTAATACAGAAGGGTGTGCACTTAGTTTTATAGATTACGCAAAATCCTTTGACAAGGTACGGCACAAAGATCTATTTGAATTGCTAGGAAAACACGGTTTATTTTTTTAAAAAAAATAAGTTAGAATACTCCAGAACTTATAGTGGGAGCAAAACGCCTGCATATGGATAGAAACTGAATTGATTAGGTAGACAAAAGTAGAAAGCGTGTGAGACAAGGATGCGTCTTCGTTCCAGATTTATTCAACTACAGCGACCTTATCCTAAAGGAACTGGTGACCCTATCCGGATTTATTCATCCAGCATAGATAAGCACTTTTCATATACCCCCTAACTAGAAAATACATCTTGTTATTCTCAAAAGTAAAGCAAGGAATTGAAATCTTATATTGACTAATTACTAATATGTCTAATATTACCATTTCTTTTTTTCATGAATTTACTTGTCAGTTTAAGTATTAAAGCTTTTGTGCTTTCTGTTTTTAAATATAAGACGTTAGCGCGATAAAGGAAAATTAAGGAAGTTGCTTCTGAGATAGGAAGTGATTCAATTTAGTTTCGCTAAATTATATTTTCTTTAATAATACATGGATTATAATATTTTTAAAGAATGCGCAATTTATAAATGGTTTGATTAAATTTTGCATTAGGCAAAATACTAGACGATTGTGTTTTCAATCTTTGTGTCACTCTTACAAAAGACAGGGATCAAACTGTGTTACGTTATTTACCATTTATCAAAAAATCAGTTCATATAATTATTTAGTTGAAAACATATGAGAATTCAAAAAACAGCTATATAAAAAAAAAATACGTGTACATCTTGTATTTTGCGTTCCAGTCTAAAACTTAATTTAAACATGGCATTCAGTTGATATGCATCATTAAAAAATTAAGCCCTGTTGCTTATAGAGATCATTTTTCAATTATCCAATGTAAGCAACTCTCTCAAGATACAGATTAAAAAAGGTGATACTAGATCAATTTAAGTATAGCTTAAAGAATATCTATGTAAAACTTTCAGTTAAATGACTGGAATTTAGGATTAATAACAAGTTGAAACTAGTGTCTATCTAAATGTCTGCATATATAAAGAAAAAAGACTGTGTAAGATTTGAGTAAAAATCTATCATAGCCGAAAAATATATTCATGTTATTTTGCATAAAAGACAGAATAAATATATACTGTAGTATTAGAAAGAGAAAAAGGCTACTTTTCTCATGATAAAGAAAATATTAAGTTTTACTTTCAATGAGCCTTCGGGTGTTGACATAATTAATAAAAGAGAAATATTAAAATTTTCTCCTAAGTTTTGGATGATTCAGCTTGGTTACAGAACAACAACAAAAAGAAAGTACTTTTATAAACAATAATATATATATATATATATATATATATATATATATATATATATATATATATATATAGCTACTCGTTTCTGGTCACACCCTGTTCGCACGAGCGACTACCAAACCCTTATTAGAGACGCCTGCTCAACCCACAGTGGACTCTGTAATTTATACGCCAAATATGTTGCTTAGATTTTAGTTATTGCTCCTAGGAGGGAGCACATAATCTAGCGTGTTCATTTTTCTGAACAAGGGCAGCACACTCAAATCCTCAGTCACGAGGACTTGCGATTTCGTGTTCCATCGACGACTTCACAATGCTTCTGTCGACCCAATTTCACTCGAAACGCTTAGGTTAACACATGGTATGGTTTCAGGCACTTTCCAAGTATTCCGCGCGTTAGGATCGCCTCCCCAGGCTGATATAAGCAAAAAAGCTCCCTCTCTGATAAATTAACCAAGGTCAAATTCGAACTCGTTATTTCACTATTTATTTAGCATAACCGGAAATTCTGGGGTGGAATGATTCGGAGTTATATTTCAGTTTTTAAATTCTATATTATTTTGTTTTATTGATTGTTTATATGTCAATTTTCAGTTTTAAATAGAATTTTAAAAAAATAGTTTTTATGTCTGTATCGTTAGTTTTTATGCCTGTATCAATTTTAACTAGATTTTTAAAAAAATGATGGACATCAACATTAATCCCAATATACACATGACCGATAAAAACAAAAGAACATAGAACTTAAAAACTCAAACATAATTTAATCATTTCACTGCTCAAATTTCTGCAAATAACGAAACATGCCAAATTTTTAAAGACTTATTCTGTCGGATTCAATTCACATTTTGAAATATATATATATATATATATATATATATATATATATATATATACACACACTGCGTGCCAAATTATTATCGAAATAACTTTTTTCTAATATTTCAAAAACTGTCCAATCAATTCACAGAAAATTTTCACACAATGTTGGCAACATTGACCTACGAGATCACTAAAATTTTCCTACTGATCTACGCAATGTAAACAAACTGGCGCCATATTTGTTATCAGCACGGTGATTTGAGCGTGCCAAATTATTAGAAAGGTTTAGTAAAATTCCCAGAATTGAGAAAACAAAACGTTTATTAATGTTGCACGTGAATGTTTATGATCAAAAGAAGCTAATAAATAAGATGATCAAACAAATAATAACAGATACAAACAAAGGCACAGTTTTAAACAAATTAATAGGGAATGTGCTTTCCCTGTTTTGAAATTACTTGAAGAAGTCGACGATCCATAGAATTTGTTAATTGTAGGATGTCATCTGCTGTAATGCCGCGAGATATGTCAAGAATTGCTTTCCACAACTCAGCGTCGCTCCTGAATTGTCGTCCTTTGGTGTACAGTCTTCGCTTCATGATGTTCCAAAGTTTTTCGATTGGGTTCAAATCCGGAGAATTTGCTGGCCACTTCATTTTTCGAGGTCCATCGAAGCCTAACTGTTTCAAATATTCAGTAGTCTTGTGAGCAGCATGTGAGGGAGCATTATCTTGCATAAAAACAATGGCCCTTCTGAAGGCAACTCTTTGCCTTTTCATCCACGGTTCAAGATGCTCCTTCATAAATGCAATGTATTCATCAGCAGTCATTTTGACGCCATCTGGTACTCTCTATGGGCCCACTAATGTTTTTCCAATAATACCACCCCAGATCATTATGCCTCCACCGCCTTGTTGGCGTCTCAAACACTGATGCCGATTCTGTCCGTTCATTACCCAGCCTTTGCACCATCTATCTGGCCCATCAAGTGTTGCTCGAGTTTCGTCTGTGAACAAAACTTTGGAGAAGTCAATATTCATATTGTCCTCGGCCCATTTCAATCGATTTTGAATGTGATTTCTCGTCAACGGAGACTTCGATACAGGTTTGACTGTTGTTGCTATTTCCCTCAGATCCCGACACCGAGTACTTTTAGACACAGTAGGATCCCCAATGAGACTGAAAAGCTCTTGACTGATAAGTCCAGGGTTCTTCGTGGCCTCTCGTTTAAGTCGTGACATGAGACGACGTGAAATAACACTCGGCTTGCCTTTATCTGCACTTTTGCGTACTTGTGTAGGGTCGGGACTTTTTCACTGTTTGATGACACCTCCCTATCATTTTAGAAATTTCTAGGATAGATTTACCTTTTGAGAGTTCTGAGATGATAGTTTTCTTTTCAGCATCACTTAAACTGCTTTTACGGCCCATCTTTTCACTAAATTCTTACACGTTTCTAATAATTTGGCACGCTCAAATCACCGTGCTGGTAACAAATATGGCGCCAGTTTTTTTACATTGCGCAAATCAGTACAAAAATTTCAGTAATTGCGCAGGTCAGGGTTGCCAAACTTGTGTGGAAATTTTGTGTGAATTGATTGGACGTTTTTTGAAATATTAGAAAAAAGTTATCTCGATAATAATTTGGCACGCAGTGTATAGACATATATATATATGTGTGTGTGTGTGTGTGTGTGTGTGTGTGTGTGTGTGTGTGTCTGTGTCTGTGTGTCTGTGTGTCACTAATTTACAGGTTTAATTGCTGATAAAAACGATACTAAATGTCCTCTTTAGCCATTCGTCTCATATTTGCAAACGAACTTATGAATACATCTGTAGAAATTATTTGTCATATATTTGCGTGGCGACAGATAGATAGAAAGTTCACTTATTTATTTATTTATTTATTTATCACACCAGTTAAGTAAGACTTGCTACAAATGGGGGATAGTTCTAGGTATGACGATAAGCTATATCCAGCAGCAAGGCCTTTGGTTGGCAGATTGGAGATTTTGAGGATCGTGAAGCTACATCTTAATAGATGTTGTTCCCAGGTCCACTCTGACCCGGGGTGGTAGCACCTGTTAGGTTCCCAGCTATGAACAAATAGTGAACCATCAAACAAAAACAAAACACTATGAAAATATAAAAATATAGTTTTATAGTAAAAATGCCCGCAATACATTTTTATATAAAAAATTACCAACAATACGCACAAACCAACAAATTGTAGCGACTTCATCCAAATCCGTTTAAAATACTAGCAACCAACTAACATGAAAGAACTCTTTTCATGGCATTCATCGATATAATATCCTACAATTTCTTAAAGTAATCAAACTGTATTCCAAAATATAACATAAAATACACATATCACCGCCTCTCGTCCACACAAACATGTATATGCACTAATGTATTTGAAAGCAAAATAATAAATATATCTTTATTACTTCCCAACTCCCAAGGAAATTAAATTTCAGCATTAAATGACCCCTAAGAAGTTGATATGCCGTTAAACAGACACATCAATCAATCAAACAAATGGGAAGAGAGAATGAAGAAAATAGGTGAAAAAAATTGGCGTATCGCGATTTCTCGTAAAATCTCGATTCACGTGCAACAAAAATGTACGACGAAATTAAGAAGGAAAACTATAGAAAATATAAAACGAATGTATGCGCAATTGTGTCCAAAAGAATTTTATTTTGCCCACAATTTGTCTCTCCACATTAGAATAATGTGAAACTAAATATGTTCGTCTATTCTAATCTTAAGTCTGTGTTTGCTAACAAAAGGAATATATTAATAGTAATGTGTAATCATACATGCACTCCATGAATAAACTCTTACCAATGCTTCTTGTATATGTGCTCATGAGCATGTGTGCATGCAGATGCTTCATGATGTAGGATAATAAAACCACGAACAATTAAACAAGGTCGTCTTGTTTACTGTCTTTTCTCAGTGGATGTTTCGAAAGCATTTGTTTGTTCTGCCACTCATAAGTCCTCACATGTCCACGACTTCCAATCCACTTCCTATGTTCGTTCGCTTGACTTGTTATTTAATCTTCACTTTCTTTGAGAGGGGCCGATGGCTTGCCCCCAGGCAGTATATCCGAGTTAGACAGAAAGCCGGTTGATTGAAATCCAGAAAATAATCGAACCATCAAAGGATCTTTTGAAACCAATCAAAGCTCATCAAATCAATATAAGTGATTTTTAGATTCGGTTGACCCCAAATAATAAAATTCAGTGATAGGTCAGCGTTTTAACAGCTGAAATTTAAAACAAAATATATATATTTGTAATAAAATATACAAGGATATTAGGCATCACCCGACGTCCCTATATGAAACAAAATTAAGATATTGGCACAAGGGCGGGGGGGGATTCAGTAATGACCGAACTCGCTGTTTAGTCGTAATTGATTTAGCAAGACAGGATTGCTAACCATTACACCACGCCAAAGTACCCCCGGCGCGGAATGATTAAGAAAAAATATATTTTACGAGTTGTTGCACCATTTTTAACACTGGGCACATATACTATTCTGATATAGAAAAAAGTGATATTATAAAATATTACGAAATATGTTTCTTAAACAATTCCGATGTAAAACAATATGATAATCATATTTTTCGCTAACATTGTAAGAGATAATTAGATATTCTTAGGGATTATGGTATTTATATGGCTTATATTCCAATGTAATTTGTACTTTTAAAATGTTCATTATTTCTAAAAATATTTTATCAACGTTTTTGATCAGTGAAAAAAATTGTGTTAAACCTTTTTACTATTTAAGTAACCAAAGCAAAGAATAGTTAATGGAATTTCTAGTGTGCGTAAAATTATAAATATTCCATTTGCATTTTTGCAAACTGAAAAAATAAAAATATTTTACTAAAATATTAAATTTCAGTCATGTCACAAATAATGCGATAATTAGTTTTGTTTCTTTGTTTGTTTTTTTGTTTTTTGGGGTTTTTTTTAGGTAACCAAATAAATATTTCAAATATAGATAATTATTCACTCATTCTAAAAATCAAGGGATTTGATTTAAAGTCACACTTTTCTTGTTGGTTTAATTTAATCAAGATGAAAAATTATGCTGATATAATTCTGTATGACAGTATCGTAGGGTGTCACTAATGTATCATTATACTCGACTATTAAAGTTTGTAAATTCATCTTTATTGCCATATTCTCGATGTTTCGGCCGCTGTATGCTCGCACCTTCTTCAGGTGATTGAAATTTCGAACTGATCCCTTTATCTCGTCCACCTTGGGTAGATTGTTATAGTTCTACTTGCCATAATCTTCCGGATATCTTCGTTATACCCTTTAAACTACCCAAGTTTTTGCTCACCACTGCAGGCATGGCACGTGGAAGTAGAACTATCTACCCCGGTGGACGAAATAAAAGGTTCAGTTCGAAATTCCCATTATTTGAAGGAGGCCGGAGCGTACAACAGCCGAAACGTCATGAATATGTCAACAAAGATGAGGACAACAGTCTGAATAATGTAAATGATTACAATACTTCATCTCGGAAATATAGGCAGATATTCTGATTTTAGTTTATTTTCCTTTGAATCAACCGAATATTCATAGAAAACATTTCAAGCCATTGATTCCTTAATCAATTTTCACTGATCTACCAACAAAATTGACTGTTTCTGCCTTTATTCTTGTTCTTAGCAACACCCAATACTTGTCCACAATTCACAATCTTCAAGTCACAATTGACAATTCACAAGTATTGCCCATAAATGAGTAAATCCCTCTTATTAAAATTCCTTCTTAACCTAGTATACCGATACTTTATTACATCTATAATCAAAAAGGATATTCTTTATTATCATTTATTAACAAACCATACAGATCTTTATGTCAAAAACTTCTAACTATTTTACGATTTAATTAATCAATTTTCTAAAGAACGTATTAGAATAAAAAACAATTATTGGATTTTTTATGAAAAGATTGTCCTCGTCTCGTTGACCATGTCTAGGGATATAATGTCTTGTTTTTATTTAGTACTGCTCAGTTAGTGCTCACCCACACAAGCAAACTTTCAGAGAAAATACATAATGAATTCGGTTCGCTGATTCTACACTCCACGCCGGTAAGTGCTAAACTAAATACACATCCACAGACAATCTAATAAAAGTATATAGAGATAATATAATAAAAATATCTAGAGACAATCTAATAAAAGTATATAGAGATAATCTAATAAAAATATCTAGAGACAATCTAATAAAAATATCTAGAGACAATCAAATAAAAGTATGTAGAGATAATCTAATAAAAGTATGTAGAGACAATCTAATAAAAGTATGTAGAGATAATCTAATAAAATATCTAGAGACAATCTAATAAAAGTATGTAGAGAATCTAATAAAAGTATGTATAGATAATCTTATAAAAGTATGTATAGATAATCTTATAAAAGTATGTAGAGGTAATCTAATAAAATATCTAGAGACAATCTAATAAAAGTATGTAGAGAATCTAATAAAAGTATGTATAGATAATCTTATAAAAGTATGTATAGATAATCTTATAAAAGTATGTAGAGGTAATCTAATAAAATATCTAGAGACAATCTAATAAAAGTATGTAGAGAATCTAATAAAAGTATGTATAGATAATCTTATAAAAGTATGTATAGATAATCTAATAAAAGTATGTAGAGACAATCTAATAAAAGTATGTATAGATAATCTTATAAAAGTATGTATAGATAATCTAAAATTATGCCACAAACATCGACAAATGGTCATATTCGACCTATATAAATTTTTCCCGTTTTCGAGCTTTTAAATGTAAATATTCAAAACAGCGTTGGTGTAAATTCCCGAAAAGTGTCGCTATAGTAAATTTTATTTCGTTATCTAAAATAGTCTTTTGATAGTGTTAGTCCAATGCTACAATTATCGCCCAATGATGATCTAACTTCCAATAAATGATCTATGGGCCATCACTCCAATGTGGCATCCTTTATTGTCAAATATTTAGTCATCATATATATATATATATATATATATATATATATATATATATATATATATATATATATATATATAACTAACTGCATTAATGGATCAACAAAAATTACTTGTTAACATTACCATGACGATAGTCGTAATGGTTAGAATGATCCGAATATTTGTCAGTGGTGATCATTATTAGAATTCTGCTTGTTTTATTGTTGAATATTATGAAATCGTTTCCATATAGAAAATGTAACAATAAGTACACAACTGGATTAACTAACAAGATTGTAAATGAATAGCAGAAAAAAGGACTGTGTGTATATTAAGAGAATAAACATTGCTTAGAACTACAAAGGATAGTGACTTGTAGAGAGACATTATTGTCCATGCCCGAAAGAGGCATGATACGTAAAAGAAGACCCATCTGGAAAGAACAAAAATTTCCTGTATTTCGAACGTTCTCATAAAATTATTTTATTCCTATCATAAGAGTATAACCATTTTGTGGGCTATTCTTCATTTGACTAAGAAACAGGAAATTAATCCGCCGTTTGTTTGAAAATTGTTTTAGTGTCAAAACATGAGAAAATGATTTAACAAGATTCAAACGTGAAGAGTCACGTATTTTCTCTGAAACACAAAAATGAAAAATGAAGATATATATTTTCATTTCTTCTCTCTCATTATCTGTATGCAGAATCCACGACGATGCCGAGGTAAAATTGGCTAAAATGATCCGCTGTACCTCCAAAACATCGCAAAATGTCAGTATAGCAAAATGATAACAGGTCCAAAACTTAATAAAAACAAAGTTTCATCATTAAAATGTTTATGTTATTCTTAAGAGGAAAGAACAAAGTATTTTTAAAATTGTTCTCTTCTTTCTAACACGTTTTAAATTTGGGTCAAACATCTCGTTTTCTTTTTTTTAAAACCGTACGACTTGTGGTCATCACTTTTTTTAGTGTAGCAATTTCGGGGGAGAACCCATTAATTTTGAAATTATTGCAAAAATCAAATAATTGTCTAATTAAAATGAAACGATCAGAACTTATTCAAAAATGAATGAATTTATATTTGAAATTTTTATTTTTAGAAAATCTTGGTAATTTTTTTTTTTACATCAGTTACTACCCCCAAATTTAATTTTAAGAAATTTTATAGAATTTCAAAAAGTTTGCAAACATTTTTTTTTCTTATAAGCAGGACTCCTTGGAGAAATTAAATAACCAATTTTGTTTTTCACAACTAATGCCATTTAAAAAAAAATCTGCTTCAAATCGTAAAAATAAAAGCTGCAATAAACGATCTAATTATCAAATGAGATAAGTTTTTATTTGCTTTTATAAATAATATACATTAAGGACATTATTATCTCAAGAAATAAAATTCGATGAATATAGAATTTTTACAACAATTGTTTGCATTTGTCTTTTATTTTTTTTTTCATTTTTTTCTTTAATTTTCAAAAATGTTTTAAAATTCTTTCATGCAGTGCATTTGGTCGGTTATTAGGTTTTTAAGTGAAGACTATATTTACTAAGCGAAAATTAAAAGCTTAATACAAATAACGCTACCAAAACTTTTACCATAATAAAAGTTTTTTTTTTTTTTTTGTGCGTCAAGATGTTTATTTTTATTTCTTGGTATGGTGTCTCGCAAGTGATATTATGGTTAAAAGGTCACGTGTTTCAAGGCTTGTCTCTCCCTATGGGAAAGACCTTGACAAGTAAAATAAGTGTACAATTATCTAAGTAATAAAAATTTAAGTACTTTAAAAATTTAATAAATAAAATAACTTTAACAATTCATAAACATCAAAATATAATGAAGAATAAAATGAAAAAATAGGATCTTAAAAAATATAAATATTAAATACTATAAATTTTAAAGTATAGTGTTATCTCTATCATTTGTGATAACAGATAATTATTTTTATTAATTATAACTCAGTTATTAAATTAAAAAGGGATTTATTGAGATAATATTAATAAAATTATATTTCAGTTGTAAAAACTGAGTGAGATGGATGTTATAATAATTAATATAGCATTTTATTTTTAAATTATTATAAGAAAGCATCTTCAAAATTACAGTTTAAAAAAATCAGTAAAATATTAGATAATTGCTAAAATATTTTAAATTTTAAACATTACTTAGTAGTTAAAAAAAAACAATAGCAAACCATTCTTACTTAGAATTAGAAAAATTGTATCAGCTCTGGTCCACCATACTAAACCTGTCAACACATGCGGCCATCAAATTATCGATGGAGACTTGACCCAAGACTCCGTGGTGAAGAAATGCTTGTCTAGAAAATTTCATGGTGTAAGTAAGTGATGTTTGTTTTAAAACAGATTAATTAAACTTTAAATTTGCTAATTTTACGAAAGTAACGTTTCAAACATCTATATGTTATTTTAGGCATTTTTTTTAAACAAAAAATTATTTTTGTTTACATTTCTCTAAAAAAAAAGTTAAACATGGCCGTTTCGATTAGTTTTTCAGAAGAATTGATTAAAATCATTATAATTTCTAGCTGAAATACAGTACAGTGTTTTGTTTTCTGGAATTAGAAAATTTAATCCTTTAGCTTTCAATTGAAGCTTGGGGAAAGCTTCAAAAATGATTTTTTTATTTATGAAAAATACATGGGTATACCAAATTTTGAAAAATACATTGGGTATACCAAATTTTTTGGAGGTACCTACATCTATAGATCTATTACTAAATAAACTGTTTGAAAAATAAAGACTGTTTTGAAATTTGATGATATCAAAAAATTAAAAATGGCGAGCGAAGCTTAAAGTAGGTTAAACCGACTGATTTGGTAATGTAGATGACTAGAAAAATAGAATTAGTGAAAAGCGACGCTCAATTGAATATACAATACTTCACAGGAGAAAAAAATATATGGCTGAAAATGAGAGCATCATCTAAAAAGAAAAGTGACTAAGTGATAAATAAAAACAATAATACGGAACAGCAACAAGTGAAGCACGCGTTAGGTCTTGTACGTCATCGGGCATTTCTTTCCCTGAAAGCGGAGAGAGGATGACTGTAGAGAGAGGCAGGTCTCTCCCTCATCCCTTTGCTATTCTTTTCTAAAGAAAGTGTCGAGTAGGGTAGGGTAGGGGAAGAAAGGGTTTGGTTAGGCTCTTTCTACACAAGACATTACCACAACGAAAGGTTCTGGCACCACTATGTCACTCCACACGTCGCGGACCACCCCGAAGAAACGGCGCCGGTAGATCCAGTGCTGTTTCTCATGTCTGAAACTCATACATACATAACGAACATAAAGATGTATACATACAGACACATACCCGTGTATATATATATATATATATATATATATATATATATATATATATATATATATATATATATATATATATATATATATATATATAATTCTTCATCCACCCACACTTTTCTTTCCGTTAGGCGTCGAAGCAGTCAGTGAAAACATGTAAGAATCCAAAATTCGGCAGCCATCGACTTGTCACCAAGTCTGATCTGAGGTTAATCAGAGAAAATGCTTTGGTCTCTACTCTCTTCTTTTTTTTCTCCTCATTCGCTCATTCTTCTCTTTCTATCTCTCTTTCCTTCACTCGTTTTCTTCGTTTTCTATTGCTTTTAATAACTTAACAAAAAAACTCACTGAAAATGAAACAGTAGATTTGTTTGGGAGTAAAATTTTCACAAGAAAATAAAATTAGAAACATGATAACTTTTGAAAACCATTTTGTGTTAGCCTGTCATAATGCGTAACTTGTGCTTAATCTATTTGCAAATCACGGGAGAAAAAATAGACTGAAAGGCATCCATATAGAGAATTAACACAAAAATAATGCAAGTATAGTTCATTTAAAAAATGTATAACACTTCATAGCAGTTTCTCAAAGCTTTGTTCTGATGACATAAAAATCTAATACTCGAATACACATACGCATACACAAGTACGCATATTCACACACATACATACGTAGGCGGATCAATATCAATTATTAGCTGAATTTTGATCAGAAATAGTTTCTTTCACAGTTTCGATCTATGTGATTGATATTTACTGCTAATTTAAGAATATTATCAAAGAAGGTGATTATGTTTAAAAATAGTGTAAAAATAAAAGCCGTTTTTATTATAGCGATACGAATTTATTGATGTATCTATGTATGCGTATGATTTTATTTATAAAACAAAAACATACGCATACGAGAAATTTTTATTTTAGAAATATTATTAGATTGATGAAAATAATTCACTATATGTGTGTGTGTGTGTGTGTGTGTGTGTGTATTTCGGCAGCATATCTTCATTCAAACATATTTCATTGAATAATATAGACATATTATGTCTATTTATTTGTATACTGATCCGTTCCAGTTCTCTAATCAGCTTCTTGATAGTAAAATGAAATTCTTCAAAGAACGCGCCGTAGTTTTTTTCCTACTCAAGTACTTTCGAGCTTCTCCAAGATTATCCTCAGGTATAAATTGGAAAGACAATCTTATGACTGTGATAAAATTTGCATTTCGTTGTGATCGAGACTTTATATATATATATATATATATATATATATATATATATATATATATATATATATATACCTGGATATAAGAGACCCGGATATAAGAGAAACCCGGATATAAGAGAGATTTTCTCTGGTCCCAAATTAGAGCCCATACTTACTTAAACAAAATAGACCAAACCCGGATATAAGAGAAAACCGGATATAAGAGACTTCTTCTCCGGTCCCGACAACTCTCTTATATCCGGGTTACACTATATAAAGAAAATGGTTAGAACTGTGTAGCGAAAAAACACATTTTAAATCAATTAATTTATAATATATATATATATATATATATATATATATATATATATATATATATATATATATATATATTTCATTGAATAATATACATATATATATATATACAATTCATTGAATAATATAAACACACACACATATATATATATATATTTGAATAACATAGACATATATATATATATATATATATATACATATATATTTCATTGAATAATAGATATATGTATATATTTATATATGTTCTGGCATCGCGTCTACAGTCGCCCTCTCACAGGCGCGCCATAGCCTCTCTCTGTCTTTTTTGCATATACTTTCATGGTAATTGCTCCGAGAAGCTGCATTTGCTGGTTCCCAGACTTCATGAATTCAAGCGCCCTACGAGGCTGGCATCCCGCTTTCACCCTTTCACTGTAGAAACTACTAAATGTAGCCGTCTCTTCTACTCCAATAGCTTCATGTCTCGCACCTCTCGCCTGTGGAACTCCTTTCCTTATTTCACTTTCCCTGAGAGCTATAATCTCCAACTATTCAAATGTAATGTCAATCGACATCTCCAGTTGCCTTGATCTATCCACTATCCTTCTCCTCATCCTTTCCTTTATCACTCCTATCTGATCTTGCTCCAAATCTTCGGTAACCCCTTGCGTCCTAGCGGCTTCCCGCCTTCCTTGGGGTGAAACGCTTATATATATATATATATATATATATATATATATATATATATATATATATATATATATATATCATTGAATAGTATAGATATTTATATATCATTGAATAATATGGGCATATATGTATATTTTATTGAATAATATATATATATATATTTAATTGAATAATACTTATTATATATATATATATATATATATATATATATATATATATATATATATGCAAGTGTAGGATTGGTGCGGACGGAAGAAACGGTTATTGACATTTATAAAACTTCTTCCTCTGCCTACATCATCTGGTTTCTGATCCATTCAAATATATCTAAGTTGTTACGATGTTTGAATCTCGTTAGATTAGCGTTTGCTCTAACTGTAAATTTGGCTTTTCGATTAAAATACAAAATAAATAATAAAATGTATGTATATTTTCCTCAGTTTATTCTTTAAATATTTTTATATCTTAAATCTAATACAGGTTAAATTTAAAATTTAAACTTGGTAATTTTTATTTTTAAGGCGTTAATAATTATAACCAAGATTTGTTGTCAAGTTTTTTGAATTCTTATATACTTGTCTTTTATGCGTGTGTGTATATATATATATCCGATCCCTTCTTTATTCCTCGCTTGCGAAACTTTTTTTTGAAAATGATCGGCATATATATATATATATATATATATATATATATATATATATATATATATATATATTCATTGAATAATATAGGCATTCATATATATCAACGTATAATTTCCGTAACGATACACTTAACGTAAAAATCAAACGACCAGCTGCTTAACGTGAATAGCGTTTTGCCTTACTAAGGGAGATTTTGCTCGCGTGAAATACTTTCTCCTCTGACTTTTGTTAATCCGTGAAAAAATATAAAAGTAAAAGTTTGCAAACTTGTGTGTTTTGTCGGAAAGCAATGCTGCATCTTTGGTGATAGATGCTGTTAACATGAAGCAAACATTAACTTCATTTGTATAGATCATACTCATCCCAATGGCTAATGAAAGGAGACGACGGAGAAACTTAAGTTTATTCTTTGAAGGCATTTTATATAATCACTGATTCTACATAGCAAATGTTGTCTGTGTTACCTTTTTCGCATTCATAAGAAATGCAATAATTAAAATGATCGTTACTAAACTCTATCTTATACATTCCAATGTACTATAAATGACACGCAGACTAAGCCAACTAAATCAATATTTTAATATTTACCTTGATCTCGCGGACGTTATAAACTTGTATGTTTTAATACTCACATTTCCGAATAATAAAATGATTTTATTATACACACGCACAAACATAAATATATATATATATATATATATATATATACGCACACATGGTGAGTGCCACATCTTACTCAGGTGAGAGCCGCCTCATCACGCTTAGCATCACAAGTAATCACTTTCGTTTCGGTGTCCATGACCCCTAAGATGACACTTGAAACCAGCATTCGATTTCCTAGGTATCATGCATATAAGACAGATTAAGCCCTGGATACATGACTGGGACGATTGGATCTGCATGCCCTACAGCTATTCTGTGAACCATCATGTGTCTTTTCAGTTCAGATGATGATCTGCAAACCTTGTTGCAAGCAACACAGATATTGCTTGCAGCGCGATGAGTCTGATTGGCATAGATGGCTAACTTCTAGTTGTTATGATTACCTTTAAGATGGTTTACATAACCTACCCTCGACAACACACCACATTTCCAAGACTGCATATTAGTTGGCAAATCATAGTGAGAGACTCTTCTTATTTAAAACTACCATGGTTGGGTAAGAGTAGTCAGATATTTGCCAGCAGGGTGTCGGAGTGTGTGCCTTCTAGCTTTTCTACTTTCAAGTTGCGTGTTTTCTTTGATACTAATCCGATATTCTCATAAGATAGTTTGCCCTACCTGCAAAGCAGTTCTGTTATTTACCAATTTAAATGTCAGTGTAAGGCTGACTATGTGGGGCGAACCAACTTGCGGTTGGAGACTCGGATTGGATAAAATGCACCTACAGGTTGGAGTCAGGGAAAGTATTTGCTTGACTTGTCAGCGATTGGACTGCATTTGGTGAACAACGGGGGTTGCTCTTTGAAATATTCTACACAAAGCTCGGTCGGCTAAACATTTAAATTCTTTAGAAGCGTTTTTTTATCAAGCTTCATCAACCAACTTTTTTTTCTCTGTGTGTTTATGGGTGGGTCATGAGTAAAAACATATTGTTTTATACTCACTAGGAGCTAATTTACATCGATTCTTTTTTTAGTAATAAATTTATTTAAGCGTGGTTCCTTATTTACCCAATGCACTTTTTCAGTTTCAGTGTTCATAATTATTTTTTGTATATTTGTGTTCCAACGAATCATTCAAGTGTTGACAAAAAAGGATTCTTCTTAAAGAATGAGCTCCGGCATTTTTAAAACAATAAATTCTGTGATATAAAATTTGTTCATATATATATATATATATATATATATATATATATATATATATATATATATATATGAGGAGTCCTTCCAGAAAAATGTCTGATGTTTGATCATTTTAGATTTTTTTCAATGTAATCAATCATTGGCATTAAGAAAACCTAAAAGGTCAAATTTGTAAAGGACACCAATTACTACTAAGAGTAATGCAACAGGAAGAACTATCAACATTTTAAATTTGGAATCATCTTTGAATGATTTTGTATTTTATCACCACTATTCCTGTTAAGGATTCAGAACGAAACAAACAATTTCTGGTTTGGCTGTTACTAACGATTTTGTTTAATGTGTTACAAGAATACAAACTCAAGAAAACAACTTTTGATTTGAACAATAAAATATTTATGAATATAAAAATATATCAAAACATTTAGATATATTAAAAAAAAAACAATTACAAAAATATATTTAAAAGAAAAAAAATGGAGCAACGAAAATTCGACGTTGTTTTCCTACACAAATGATTTTATTTTTGTATTAGTATTCCAAATGTTCCATTAGGTAAAATCCTGGTTTTGAAATATTCTAATTTTCTTTAACAAAATATGTAATGAGCTTTTTACACCATGAATCGCAAAATTTTTGTTTCCTTTGAAAAGAGAACATTTTCATGCGTTAGGTATTAAATAAAAAAATTAAGCAAAACTTAATTTACATACAAAGTATATGTACCCACCGACACGCTCATGTATGTACGTATGTATGTAATTTAAATGAACTGGTGAAGAGAAAATCATAACTGCAAAGCCAATAAACAAAAGGAAGGTAGGTAATATATAGTTAATAAAAGACTAGTGATTGAGTAGTGTTAAGTAGTGCCACCTGCAGAGTCCGGTCCCCACCCCCGTTAACATTTTGAAGGAGAGGAACAACAAACCGCAAGAGGTCAGTCACTTCAGTTTGACAATACTTGTTCTTCACTTCATCCTTTCCACTTTTTTCACTCCTAGTGGCTTCTCTTTTACCCCCACTGTCGACCATCACAATTCCCTTCAATGTCTTTTGTTAATATTTCTCCAGTCCATGTCGTCCAATATATTCCGAGAAGTCATATGCTAAATGCAAATAAGCGTATTATCAAAGCAAAGGAAAACCATGTTTATTTTTGACAATAAAACACAAATTTTCAAAGACAACAGGGGACACTGTTTCTAATATGCCAGAGTGTGTGTGTGTGTGTGTGTGTGTGTGTGTGTGTGTGTGTGTGTGTGTGAAAGAAGAGAAAGCGAGAGACAAGGAGGTAGAACGAGAATGTATACATATGCGCAAACCTCATGCAATAAGTACAGAGCTGGTGATAGGAACGCACTTGTTGCCCTTGCTAAAACTTTCACTAATATGACATTGTACTGAAAATTAGAAAACGTAACAATAACAGAAAATTACCAGATTGGTTGTTGAAGAAAACTGATGAAATTGGCCGAAGAGCGAAACAGAACGGATAAGGAAAGATTTCAAAACATCAGCGCAACGTTAATGTAATTTATTAGATGAGCTATTAATGTAAATCTTATAAAATGGAGATTTTATTCAGAACTAAGCAGTTTGGAAATGTTGAAGAAGGCAATAAATTCCGTCTAGGAGAATAATTAAGATTTTTCGTAAAAGGTCATTAGTTTCAGACGGAAGGAGTTATTTATATTATTTACAGTCAAACTAACATCTTCAGTTTTGTTATTGTCATTATTATGGCCATTATTATGTATCTCTTAATCCGGGTAACCTTCAAGGAATTTGAACTGAACTCTTTGCTACGTGAGGTGATTGTTTTCGTTGTGCTGTCCATTTTTTGGGATATCTTTTGTTACTTTTTAAGTAATGCTCAGTTATTCCTCGTTCTCTTTCCATTGAGTTCAAATCTGCAGTTCCCGGCTCTGTGGTTGAACTCAAACTTACATAGCCATCAAATTCATGAATCAACGCTTTAATCCGTTAGGCTTAGATTAAATAAAGGATTAAGTTTGAAATTTCTTGAAGGTTGCCTGAACTGAAAGACACTTAAATAAGGCTGAAAAGTCGTGATAACAAAGATAAGGATATTAGTCATAATATAAATAAGATCGTAAGTATATTCCAGGTCATGTATACAAAATATCTTTCAATAAAATTACATTTTAAATAAATAAAAAAAATCATGAGATTGTATGCCAACTAATTCAAGTACATTTCTGTAATCGACACAACGTAATCCAAATTGTTTGTTAATTTAGAATTATTTAAAAATTTATACCTTAATTGCTTATCAATACATGCAGGAAATCATCATAAAGTAGTTCTTTTTCTATATTTAAATATTTATCAGAGACGCAATCGGTATGTACATTTGACTGGGTTTTCTTTTTACAAATAATTTATGCTAAGTAATTTTGATAAAATACTTTGGAATAACTTCATTAATATGTTTTCCAAGTAGTATACCTTAAAATAAAAAAATTAAAGATGTTTTGAAATTTATTTGTTAATTATTATCTAGAAAAGTTGCAGTTATTGTATCTCTCAGCATATCCAGGTTTTTGAAGATCGCAGATTTAACAATTGATATTTAATTGATATGGCCAATTCTGGTAAAAAGGTCACAATACTGGAATAAGCAGTCATGTACGAAAACTATATTTTGTTAGCTATTGCTCTACAGTAGCTACCCACTCTCAGGCTCAACATTTAAAAGAACTGACAGTAGAGTTTTTTTTTCATCTAAGTCTGATTTCTTAGCCTTTGATAAGGAAAACTTTGTTTTTCTTTTTCTTAGATTCTTTAAGCCGAGGAGAAAAATAACAACGTTAAAAAGAATGTGAGTACAACGAAGAAGATTACGAAAATTCATCGAAACAAACTCAGCAGAAGAAAATGAAAAGATAGAGTTAAATCCTTAACCTTACCGCTTGTTATCCTCATTTGCTTCTGTCCAAAAGATGAAGTTAATCTTCAACAAAATCCTGGAGCATTAAGGCGGCAAAACAGACAAAATTCCGACACTGTGTTTGTGAAACAAAAAGCCTGTTGGATGATATTGATCCCTAAACTTACATATTTCAAAGTAAGGAGCTCTTCGTTTGACTTAACAACATCTTTTGTTGTAATGTATTACTGATTTTGTTCAAGAGACAAGAGAAGAAACTCATTTTCAAAAGGTGAGTTTTCTTCAATTGGTTACACACAAACACAAGCCTTGGAATATTTATAAAGCTTAGATCAGTAAAAGCTTCTTAACAAGATGAAATATATTCTATTTTTAACAACTGCAATTCATATGTCATCAAGCTGTGCAAATCATCGTTTCTTACTTAAGAATCTTACGTCGCATCTACAGACAATTCACGGCACACCCGTGGAATCTAGGAAGAGAACACTCAGATTAACACATAGCTTGTGTCTATATACGATGTGCCACAGAAAAAGTTAAGAAAATTACCAGCGCCGTTGGTGTTACTGTAGAATAAACTTTTGCATGGAATGGTAAGAAAATTACTAAGACCATTATGTCCAAACACTTTGAAAAAAGACAATAGAAAGTAAATTTAATTTATTTTTACGGTCCATTTCCCAGAATATTCAGGTAGCACATTGTAAATATATGTAAACAAAATAAATCATATTACATATGTTTACATAGTATCATACTAATTGGAGAACTTATTTTGATAAAAAATAATTACAATTACTTTTATCTTTAAATAATTTTACGCATGACAAAAGATCTCTTCCTCTGTGCTGGTTCAATTATTTTAACGCTAAACTATCATACTTTAAAAAAGAATTAACATAGAAAAAAGCCACGTAAATCTGCCTGCAACTAAATACAAATTATGACAAATATATTGTCAACTTATCAGCCATTTACCACTAAAAAAATATAAGTATAACGTATTTGGAGAAGGAATAATAAAAGAAATGTTACACACGTTGTAGGTTAGTACGAACAAGCGTGTGTATCTTTCATCGATGGTTGCTAAATTCAGCTTAGTAGAAGGCCTTCAGAATATTAAGTTTAAAGAGCACCCAAGTGAGAAGTAAATTCATTAATCAGCCGTAGGGATCTACAAGAGCAGCTCGTTGACCTTTGTACCATAAAAAGGCAATCTGGTTTGATTTTAATTTTGATCGCTAACATCCATTCGACAAATGTTTTACTAAATATTCAATCATTTTGCTTCGATCACGTTATTATTTATAAATAGTGCAAAGAATTATTTCTTGTAGATATTACAAAAATTAATAAAATCCTTAGAATTTAGGAAATCTCAAATAAGACAACAAAATCATTTTTTAGGTTTGTCTAATTTTACAAAATCCAGCTCAAGCAGCCAGAACCAAAATGTATTTGATTCACACTAAGTTTAATTGAATTTCGAATGCTAATAGTAAAATTAACTGTTTTCATACAGTTTGGCCAATAAATGCCGAATACTTCATTCGGCATTTATTGGCCAAACTGTATTATTTTACTATTACACCAGTCTAATCTCTGGCCGATGACGGTGAAGTAAATGTAGAACTGATCATGCGCATTAAGTCAATAAGGAAAACGGGTGTAATAGTAAAAATTTGCCGACCAAACAGTTAGTGTTACTATCGGTTGAAAATTATTAAATCTTTTTCTTAAAGCAGTTTTTCAGGAAATTAGTATTCTCAAATCCACTACATTTTATCGCTATAACCCTTATGGGAATTTCCTTCCAACCCTTTTGTTTTGGGTGCCGTGGAAACAGCTTGAGTATATCATTTTCCCTTCTAATTACATATGTTTCCCTTTTTGTTGTTGAAAGTGGTGTGGTATTGTTTCTACCTGTATTACTGGGATGAGGAGTTATTATTATTTACATTCGGACTATTGTCCCCATATGTGATATTGTTATCACAGCGTTTCGGTCACCGTTGTACCGCCGGCCTTCATCAAGTGTATGTCGATCAAGTCATCATGTGTATGTTATTTAATCTACGAATGTAGATTGTTTTCATTCCACTGCCTATGTCTCGTCTAGTTCTTATTTTTAGTACTGCTCAATTATTGGTTGCCCCTTTTCCAAGTACGGACTGCCTGGCTTAGTGATTGAACTCACAAACCAACGCTTTAATTCACTAAGGGGCCATAGAAAAACCATGAAAATCAAAATTCAAATCCTTCACTTTTATTTATTTAACTATTGTATTTACTCGAACATGGATGTCTGACACTGGAAGAAAATCGTTCAACCGATATATGCCTATTTACAGGCTTAAATTTTAGCCTCGGTTATTCTCTTTTGAATCGATGGGCTTTTCTTTAACAACGTTAATCTCCTTTTTAATTATTGGAAAAGTGATCTCAAATTAAAATTTCGAAATCTATATAGATTCAACTATTTTAACTATTCAATTGTTGATTAACCCCCCCTCCCCCCTTGAATATGTTTTCGTTATTTTAGTCCGCAGTTCTATTGTCGGTCATGTCCTTATCCTAATCGTTGTTTGCAGTCGCATAAAGACTTCATATATTTATTTATTAAAATAAACCGAACTCTACACGCGCAAACTTGTCTACGAAACTGATTTTCTAATTACGGTAAACCTGCGCCAATAGTTTAATTCTATAAAATGGGCTATGGCACAATAGTGCCGTTGTCTGAACAGATTTTAACACAAATATTTCAGTGGGAACGAGATTTACTCCTTTATCTATTTCATTTTTTTTTTAGTTCAAGCGAATCTTGTGAGACTGGCTGGTGCAAATGCCTTATGACTTTGTGCCCTTCGATTACATTAGGCATGATTCCCTCACCACTCTTTTACAACAGTTTTCATGTAGCATGTTTCTAAGAAGAAACATTAGAATTGTTCTCTCTTCTGTCTCTACTTCTGCTTCTGTCTTTGTCCTCTTGCTGTTCCCCCTCCATTTGAACACTCATAAGTGACATATGTTGACACTTTTTCGGCATAAATTTTCGATACCTAAGGTTTAAAATGAATTTTTAAAAATGAAAAAGCATTTTTGAATATTTCATTTTAGCTTTAATTGTAAGCTAAAGGATTAAATTTATTATTTCCAGTAAGTAAAATTTTCTGATTTATTTCAGATAGAAATAATATAGATTCCAATATCAAATATTTGCTCGATTTCTTAAAATTTTCTTAAAAGCGGCCATTTTTTTAATTTTAAGAAATTTGTAAACAAAACAAATTTACCGATTTTAAAACTCTTCCATATATATATATATATATATATATATATATATATATTTCTGACACGTTATTTAAGTAAAATTAGAATATTTAAAGTTAAATTAATCTGATTTGAAATAAATATTGCATATACCATAAAAAAGTAATATACAATAATTTCTTAACGATGGGTCCTATCTTTCTTTGATCTTTATTAAAGTATCGGTAAGTTTTCGAGGTGATGACAGATCTTATGGATGATCAGAATTGACATAAATTTACGAAATCTAAGTGAACACATTTTTTTTTTTTTTGGTTTTTAACTACCTAGTAATTTTCGCAAATTAACATATTTTCTGCAATTATCTAATATTTTATCGACTTTATTTACCTTTCGAAGATGCTTTATGCAAACAAAATTTAAATATAATTTTTTTAAATTAATTTCTCTGTAAAAGGACAAAACTTTTAGATCACGTAACCTTTTTATAATAACGTTACGTTTAGCCTTCCTTAGATGAAAAAATATTATTTTAAAAATAATTTTAAAAATACGTTTATTAATCTTTTCAATTTTAGATCTGTAAATTTCGTTTCCACTTAATTACTATATCACATCCAGAAATTTACACGATTTTTAAACTATTATAAATTTTTATAATTAAAATGTTTTAAAAATGAAAAAATTCTTGTAAAAATTCATTATTCATAGCAAAAATCTTATTTCTTCAGACAATAGTATCCTTAATATAACTTATTTACAAAGGCAATTAAAAGCTTTTCTAATTAAATAATATTCATAGTTTTATTGCATTTATTATTTTTCAATTCAGAGCAGATTTTCAGTTAGAATAGTGAACGTTTGAAAAAAGAATTAGGTGATTTAAATTCTTCAAGGAATCCTGCTTTTAACGAATAAAAAATTCAGGAAATAAAAAGTTATTTTACAAACTTTCATGAAATTAAGTAAGTGGGGGATAACATATGTAAAAAAAAAATTTTTTTTTTTTTTGCCAAAGTTGTCGAGATAAAATTTCATTTGTAAATAAGTCCTGAAAATTTCATTAAAATTGAACAATTAATTGATTTTTACAAGAATTTCTAAATCAATGTGTTTTCAACGGAAAAGCGAAAAAAACGTCAATGTAATAATGACGCCACCCCGATGACGTAAACAAAACAAAATTTTAACTAAAATTTCGAACGTGTTAGAAAGGATTTAAATTTTTTTTTAAATAATCAAAATTACTTTGGTCTTTCATCTTAATAATAACATAAACATTTTGACGATAAAGCTTTATTTTTATTAAGTTTGTGGTCTTTTTCATTTCTGCGAAAAAGTGGAGGTACCTAATTAGAAGTTATATCAAGTTGAACATGTTACGAGTTTTGATAATTGTATTAATAGCTATTTCTTTCTCCTCGTTATTTCACGACTTCTTTGCGATGACATCCACATCCGTCTTTCACCTGAAAGTAAATTTTCAAAGTAATAATTATTTACATTCGGTCTAATAGCTTCATCTTTTTTGTTATTACCACAACGCTTCAAGTCAGCCGTTTTAACAGAGAACGTAAAGTTCGGCACGAAAATCTTGAAAGCGCATTGGGATAGCGAAAGATGCCTTCCAAATGCTAAGCAAAATATTAAGAAACAAATCTTTAGAAACAATGAAAAGTGCACTAAACTATTCTTTAATGTCAGTCCTCCTAAATGGAAGTGAATGCTGGGCAATCTCCTCACAGATGAAGAAGAGACTTGACGCAACAGAAATGTGGTTCTACAGAAGGATACTAAGAATATCATGGACCGAACATGTGAGCAAAAACGAAGTTCTAGAAACAATGGAAACAATTATGCTTAACAAGAGGAAGAGACAGTTGAAATTTCGAGGGCAAATAACAAGGAAAGAAGACTTTGAAAAATTGATACTCACGGGACAGTATGTAGGTAAGAGAGACAGAGGAAAGCAACGCATATGCTACTTGGCGAGCTTGAGTGAATAGCTGGTGGAGCATGGTTTTAGAGAGGTTGCAAAAAGACAAAATTAAGAGCTACAAAAGACAGGAAATTGTGGAGAGCCATAATCGCTAACGTCTAGAAGGGACACGGCACATAGAAAAAAGGAGTGTGCTAAGCGTAACAGCAGCAGCAGGCATAAAAGCAGAACATTAGATCTAAGGCTTCAAATTCTAGCTTCCGATTGTCCCACGGGACAACAGCGTAGTGGATTAAAGAATTGTTTCGTGAATTTGATGGCATAGTAAGTACGAGTTCAGTTTCTGAGCCGGGTAATACAGACCAACTCAGTAGAAATAAAGCGCGCAATGCTAACAAGACAAGATGTCCCAAGACATGAACAGGGAAACGAGAACTCTCTAGATTAAATAAAGGTTTCAGCTCGAAATTTCTTTACAATTACCCGACTATAAACAACCGAAATGTTGTCATAAAGTGGGAACATTAATTAGTTGGACATATTGCTGACCAGGTCAGCTTGAAAGAAGGATATATGGTTATAATTTCACATACATACACTTACGAAGTCCCCAAATGATTTTCTTTTTCACATACAAGAAAAATACAATAAAAACTTAGAAGTAAAAAGTCATTTTTAACGAAAGATGTATTAGAGAGGGGTTGCTGCCAAAAAGCATAACATACTAAGAAATATAGCTAAAATGGTATTCTGATTTTGTTAGATTTAAAACCTGGATTCGATTGTAGGAAAAAGATTCATAGCTTAAAACCATAATTTTGAATCATGAATTAGGCAATATTTAATAATCTAAATGCATTGACTTAACCTTAACCTAATATGTGGTAAATACTATTTTCATAAAGTAATTGTTCATGATAGATATATTAAATTAAAATTGTACTAAATTAATATATATATATATATATATATATATATATATATATATATATATATATATATATATATATATTTCAAATAAAGTTATTGTTTAAACCTTTTCATACCGGAACAAGGCGTACTTTAAAACTTTTCTTCTGGCCCTTCAGGAATTCACGAGAAATCTTATCGACTGATGAAATTTTGGAAGTTTATATAACTTTCTGAAATTGTCTCTCATATAAATTAACCTTTATGAAACTCTAGGCTGAATTCTTTCAATTCATACTCTTGTCTTACATCTACTCTTCATTTCAGCCAACGCGGATTTTATATTGAATTACTTTCACCAGTCTTTATCCTTATTATAGACTTTGAAAATATATCATGCAGCACAGAGTAAACGCAATAAAAAAAATGAACTTGTATAAAAGAATACAAATTATTAGTATTCACATCTATTGAAAACTAATTTTCATTACCTGAATAAGAAAAATACAAAATATTTTTACGAAATCAGACAATCATTAAGATAAGGATATTTAAAGAAGAAAATATGCAAAGAAATTATTGTAATGTGAGCGGATGTTCTTATTCAATTTATTTCTAATCTAATGACAAAAAGAAAATTTGTATAAAACGTCATACAATATATGCAAACACTTTTATCGATCTATTGTGTACTAAAATATACTTCGAGTTGATCTTAATCGAAGTAATTTTTATACTGAAATTTTCATAAAAAAATTATAATTTCCTGATTTTTAGTAATTCTTCTAAAATCTGAGGGTAACGTTTTCATATTGTGAATGATGTTTGGAGATGTCACAAATGTTTTCTGATATTAGTAGTGAAAAATATTCAAAAAGTAAACAGAAATTAACGACTAATTGAATAACTACTTGTTTTTTTTTTTTTAATAAATTTCCGTATGAAAATAATTAAAAAGGTCTCGTTTGGTTCAATGACCAAATATATGTTACCAATAGTTAGAATTGTCAAAAATTATAATGAAAAAAAAGTATCAGTTAATTAATTTTCAATCTTTTTTTCCTTAATCTTTTTTTTATATGCTTATTTTTATTCGTTTATTCAAACCGTTTATTTAAAGTTTCATAAAGTTTAAATATTCTTAATCACTTTCTTCTTCAAAGAAAACAAGTTTCTTGATTGTGGTTGGTTTGGTATTTTGTGTTTGATTTATCACACCATTTTTTAAAAGTAAGAGGTAGAGTTCTAAGAAAAAATATTGTTTGACATTTGAACATGTTGACAAGCGAGAACATACCCTGATGGGGAAAATCTTTTTTTTTTTTTCGTTATATTTGAAGTAAAAAGTATTTTTTTAATTTACTTAATTAATCCATAACTTTTTCTTTTAAACAAATTTCTGGGACAGATATTGAATGCTTAAGAGATTTTAAAGTGTTTCAATGTCTTTTGAAGTCATCCATCAAATAAGCTAATCAAACTTGGCGTATTTTTGTTTTAAAAGTATCTAAATGTTTTATTTAAAGATATAAATAGGTAACTTTAGGCAATCATTCAAATACAACCAAAATTTAACTTCAACGAAGTTAATTATATTATGTAAAATACGTTTTTAGCCTATATTTTAGTCTATATTTCTGAGATGAGGTATTGTATCTTTTTACTTTATTTACATTGTTCGGACTGTTATCCTAATCTTTGTTGTCATATTCACAACGTTTCGGGCGTTTCAGGTGATTGAAATTTTGATTCGAACCCTTTATTTCCTCAAGAACCCATGGCCCAGTGCATAAAAACATTGGTTGAAGTAATCCAGTGACTTGACTCAAAAAGTTGTGAGTTCAAAGCCTAACCATAGAACTAGTGGAACTAGAATAATCTACTCTGGTGAATAAAATTCGGTTCAAAATTCCAGTCACCTGAAGAAGGTCGGAACGTACAAAAGCTGAAACGTTGTGAATATTACAGCAAAGATGAGGATAACAGTCCAAACAATGTAAATAGTGTAAATAGTTTTTAGTTTTCTTTACATCTGTGGAAGTATCTAACTTAAGTTCTTGATATTTAGAAAAGTACTCCATTCTTAAAAATGTCAACTTAAACGTTATATATTCACAGCTTTATTTATCCAGATTCACAGACAAATGCAGATTCACACCATATCTAATTTTTAAACATGTAAAATGGTCTGAGATTTAGATCTACAGCCAAGATTGTTTAACATTTCTAAAACCGTGAAGACAAAAAGAAAAACAAAAACGCCCGCATGTTGATATGGTTTTTTGTTTATATGTGTACATGCACTTTTTTCTATTATCTACATTTATGTACGCGTGTATATATTTAATATCAGGAGAATGTTGGACAAGACGATGGTATCTGCTAACTACTTGTACTAAGAATGATATGCAATGCGTAATGGACGATTTCACCAATGCTTGCACTGCCCTTTTGTGAATCAAGAAAACTGTAGTTTTTGCCTCTACCGAGAAAGCCTTATATAGAGCCAAATATTTTTTATATACAATAAGCGTATGTGTGGTTGATGATTTTGTTTATCTTGACATTGCCCTATCGAGAACATGCTCACTGTACAGTTGTGATGAGAATTCAAAAGGTAAGTAATATATTCGGTAAGTTGGAACAGCGATTATGGAGACAGCATAGAATTTCGAAGAGACTAAAATCAATGTGAACTATTGTTGTGTCTTAAGATCATTGCTGTATACATTTGAAACTTGAATTTCGTATCATGATCACTTGAAGCAGCTTGTGTGCTTTCATCAACAATGATTGCGGTGAATATATGAAATCAACTGGGAAATGTAAGTCAGAAATGTAAATGTGCTCTCGAACGAAGTCATTGCTACAGAACTGAAGCAACAATTCTGAATATATAGGTTGCGCTGGAAGTCGTTATGTTACTCGCATGAATGCTAACAGGATTCCGAAGTAGCCTTTATTTGGAGAGCAACCAGCCCACAAGCCAAAGAATGACCTGAAAGAAGCACTAAACTGACTGGGAATTCCATGCAAATGATCGTACCACCTGGCAAAAGAAGCTTCATGATGTCGGATTGCAAAGGAAAAGCTGAAAAGTGTCTGAGAAGGTTTTGATCCGCATCAGTATCATATATATGTCATGAGCATGACCTCACTTGCGATGTTTGTGATGGGCTTTGCTTGAGTAAAGCAGGAAAAATAAGTCATATGAAAAGTCAACATACTAGAGCAACTACCAACTACAAAATGACATTAAGTACTGAAAATTCATGTCACTTTTACAGAAAAGTCAGCTAATGTTGAAAAGACATGTAATCACAAACTTAGCCCTAATGAAAACAAAATGTATGTTTCTCATGTCTTCTAACTTTAAGCCATAAGTTTTAAAACTTTGTCCGGTTTTAACAGCCACATCTGCTCAAAACATAACTAAGTCTTACAATACCTTGTGATCGTCATACTCGACAACAAGATGGCAGCTATCATCATGTATGTATATATGTACATTTCTCATTAAATTTCGTTATTGTGTTTGTGTGCGAATGAGTATGTTTTCCTATATATCATTTTTTTTATTTTTTATGTATGTGTGTGTATGGGGGTGGGGCGAGCATACTAAATGAGATAAACTTGAAACGGTTTAGAGGAAAATCGTTTTAAAAACAGCGAGATTAAAACAGAGGTTAAGTCACTTTATTAAAACTCTTTACTCACAAATGTTGCTCGAAGAATCCCTTTCGTTTCAAAGCGACCCCAACTGATCGGAGGCGGAGACATACAAACCCTCTTAAGAAATGAGGAGTGTCGGGTCTTCGAAAGTCAACGAAGTAGTTGCTTTTGATTTTCCTCCCATTTACGAGGTAAGGAGAAAGTGAAGGAGAGAAGAATATTGCATTCACGAATCCTGTTAGGACATCACTCTCTTGCTGATTTTGACAGTTTGCAGGGGATTCGCTGTCGTTTCTATTTGAATAATTTATGTTTGGTATGTAAGAAATTTTGTCAGCATCTTCGCGTGTCATTAGTCTGTCTGGCGTTTTTCTTTGAGCCTAGCCTAGCGACATGTATTCGTGATGTTGGCCTTGCTTGTTGGCTTCTTATTCGAACAACATGATGATTAACTTTGTTGCTGAAACTCTTCTATTAAACGTAATATTAACCAACAGATTACACTATAGAATGGTTGTGGTGCTTCAACAAATGTGCTTTCTTGTAGACAACTTAGTGTCATTTATTCCGACGGCAGTAATTTATCGAACTACAACTTACATTATCGGGAATAACATCAAAATGACTTATGGTTATCAACCACTAAAATCATAACTTGTTATTCCTCCTTTAGAAATTAAGCACCAAAACTATCATTATCAACTTATCATTAACTCTTCTAGATTTATCATTCGGAACTTGTAATAAAATATGCAGAAATAGGTTAGCTAGACATGTAAAATCTTACAATATCAATAGATAATCAAACCAAGTGTTTGTGTGTTGTCATTGCGGAAAAGTGTAAATCTATTGCAGGGTTTAAGATCCCTTATCAGTCACTTGTAAATATTTAAATAATTTTATATATTCGATTTTTTACTCTATAACTTAATGTGTATTTATTTTTAATTTTATAACATATTTCAATATTTACATTGAAATTTATTTTATACATAAATCTAATCAAATAAATGTATTTTTATGACGCACATGAACAATACAATATATGTCATGTTAATGCATTAGAAATAATTATAATCGATTAACGATTAGACTGCCATCATTATTCTGTATGTATTAGAATATAAAATTTACATTTACTAATTTACATACATACAGACGAATATATATAAACTAGTAAATTTCATATTCTGAATACTAACACGAAGCCATGAAAAAGTCCCTTTCTTCCGCGTTTAACCCTGAGAATTAAAACAGCAACAGCAATATTCAACATCAATTTAGGTTAGGATGAACTAATTCTTCCATAGTATCAGGATCTCAGTTCTTCCCGCCACTTTAAGATTCAATAACCTGATATATCATCTTCAGAAACAAAAAAATGTATTCCTACTTTCTGCTGACCGACTGAAAATAAAATAGAACATTGGAACAAATTTTACAAAGACGCTGATTTTTACAATAGTGTTATATTTTTTCTTGAATCTGGTTTTCTTACAATATGGTCATATTTAAAAATCTAAAATTTTGTTTTTCAAAGATATATCTGCATTCTACAAATTCAGCCAAAAAGCCTGAATTTGTAGAATTCCTCAAAAGGTTTAACAAATCCATGGAAAAAATTAGAACAAACTAGTTATTGATACAAATATTATTATTAAATACAAGAATTATGCTGACATCATTTAATTTTTAATTTCAATGAATTATTTTATCAAATATTAGGCAAAGTTTAATTTTTTTTTTTTAATTTAAAACTTTAATAAGTCTCATATGAATATCGTTTATTATCCTACCACCTATCTTTGAATTCATTCTGGTTTATAAGCCGATAGATCCACAGGAAACACAAGTTTCTGTTGATAATGCTTTGTATAAGTCAGATGATATTTTTGCGTTCATATGTGCATATTTCAGCATCATCTGCCATCAAAAATTTAGGAAATTCATTATTGCAAACACTTTTTAACAATTTCATTGTTACTCCTCTTACTGATTAACATTAATAAACAGAGCACATAATATTGGACTTTTTTCTTTCTTACAAACTTCATAAGGACAGTTAGATACTTCTGAACGTGAAAGATATCCACATTCCAGTATCTTTATGGCTTGATTACTATCAGCTGGTTCCAATTCATCAGATATGATGATACAAGGCAAAAACATATTCTTCACTATTAAATTCTGCATTAATATTGAGTGTAGGATCTTCAGCCAATTCAAGAGGTGTGGATTCTTATTGGAATCGCGCTAAATTTTCTCAATAGAAGTAGATAGATCCGCCTATCGTCTGGTTCACACTCATTCCTGGTATTTTGAACAAGAATAGAGGTTCATTTCCTGTTTAGGATTGGGTTTCAGATTCATTCTAAAGCCTCTGTTCATTCGCATGATTTCCCAAGCTTTTTTTTTCAAGTCTAGTGTTAACCGTTATCTTTCCTGCATAGGCCCATAAACTTTAGTTCTTGCCAATTCTTACGGCCGTACAACACCACATAGTAACCCTCTACATTAAGTGGCTCTTGGGACTTGTGTTGTGTGAACATTGATTAAAAAAATCCAAAACATCAAAACAAAAAATGAAACTCAATTTGGTTTGTTTTTTTTACAGATATTTTATAATATATATGAGTTTTACGTTTTAATCGATATTGCTTGTAGTTTAGGCAAATGCTACTTTCCAGGGTATCAATTCTGTATCCTGAGTGATGGTCGATTTTTATATACGTATTCTATCCATGGCGATATAAGGAGAACTGGGTTAGAATTCACCTTTAATTTTTGGTAGAACTGAGAACTAAACAAAAGAATAAATTTGTCTTCTTGTGAGAGTTATTATTGCGATTAATTTTCAACATGAATCATAAAACTTTATTTTTCGTTTTTTTACGTTTTTCTTTCTTTTTTTTTGTTAGTTTGTTTTCGTCGAAACATTTGCTTCTAAAACTTGTGCATGTCATATGCGGGAAAATCTATGGGGTTCATATAAGTTTACGCGAAAAGCCCAAGAAATGTGTATTTAAAATCAAAGCAGCAAATGTTTAAAGTAAGATAATAGATTTAATAATATTCATTTTGTGAGAAGATTATATATATATATATATATATATATATGTGTGTGTGTGTGTGTATGCACACATATATATTTATTAAAGACATTTTTTTATGTTTAACGTTGTTATTTTATAGATACAAGTATTTAAGCAAATGCTCTGTTTATGATAAACAGTATTAAATAACATTTACCGGCCTGAATGTCCGAGAAATTTTCATAGAAAATATTCGTTCTTTGACAGGATTCGAACCTGCATCCTATACGGAACCGTCATATACGCTGACGTGCCTTTACCTCTAGGCTACAAAGAACCAATCGGTAGACAAGGTCGAATTTACTGCTTATAAACTCCTATCTTCCATGAATCTCGTACATTCATAACTGCTCTGGCGTATCGAATGTAAACAAATGACGTCATATGTTAAGAAATGGACAAGGTCCGACAATTTATTTATTAAAGACATTTTTTTATGTTTAACGTTGTTATTTTATAGATACAAGTATTTAAGCAAATGCTCTGTTTATGATAAACAGTATTAAATAACATTTACCGGCCTGAATGTCCGAGAAATTTTCATAGAAAATATTCGTTCTTTGACAGGATTCGAACCTGCATCCTATACGGAACCGTCATATACGCTGACGTGCCTTTACCTCTAGGCTACAAAGAACCAATCGGTAGACAAGGTCGAATTTACTGCTTATAAACTCCAATCTTCCATGAATCTCGTACATTCATAACTGCTCTGGCGTATCGAATGTAAACAAATGACGTCATATGTTAAGAAATGGACAAGGTCCGACAATTTATTTATTAAAGACATTAAAAAAAAATGTCTTTAATAAATAAATTGTCGGACCTTGTCCATTTCTTAACACACATATATATATATATATATATATATATATATATATATATATATAAACATGTCTGAAATGTATGTGTGAGTGTGTGAAGCTGATGAGACAAAGTAGAAAATTTTGTTATCAAAGACGCGTTTCACCGGAGAAAATTTACTGAAAGCCGGGCTTTTTAGGAAGCGGTATCATCTGCTAAATGTAACTAAGTTATTTTTGAAAAGCAAAATGTGACTCAAACGCTAAAAAGGATCGTTTAGGGAGAAGATAATGAGAATAAGCGAGTGTATCAATTGTGGTTTGTGAAATTTCTCGCTTGGTGAATGATGCTCCACGCTCGCGTCTATGAGTTGATAGCGATTAAACGAAGATATTAGCTAATTTATGTTATACGATACTGCAGATTGTCAACATACACAGACAAGTAAAATTATGGGCAGATTAAATTATAAAATATTCTGCAAGATTACTGAAAATAATAAATTTTTTTAAAAAGTCTTTGTTTTTTTTTATGTAATAATCCGAACGACTTTTTATGACAGTTCAAATTTTTTTCCTTCACCATTGGGATATTGGCATCAAAGATCCATACAAATGAACCAAAAATCTATCCAGTGTTATTAAAATTCATTTAGTTTAGGTATAAGGTTTCAAAAGGGAAGTTATTAGCGAAGATCGAACGCACAACAATGGTTTAGCGCGATTAATTCATTTGCTATTAATCAAAGGCGAAAAATATACCCTAATCATGTTCTGTAATTAATAGACTGTACCATTAACTGTTGTCGCTTTGACCTTATGACATTTTCAGTAATAAATATTGGTTTGGTGCGTTACCATAGCGTAACTGTTAACAAGCGGATCGTGTCTTAATTATTATTATTGAGTAATGACATCAATCCCAACTGGATGGCGCAGATAAAAACTAAAGTCAATCTAAATAAATTACAATTTCGGTTCCTCATCATGGTGCAATAGTCATTAATGCTGAACAGAGAGTTCGATCCTTACCGGACATCGGTTAATTGAGGGATTTAGATATTCTTTCACTGTGAAAGCTGTGATTTAGATATTCTTTCACTGAAATGTAATGTATTTACAATAAATGCGGATGAATATCCGTCGCAGAACTATGATTAGCAGAGAAGTTTGGCAAAACAGTGTTCATAGGTTCATTACACACTTGTAACTGCATATATCTGGTCATTTGTTAAATTTCGTTTAACCCTACTATAAGAAAGATGGAAATTCCAATATTCAGCAATACAAGAATTTACATTTTCATTTCATATTGAAATATGTTAAAACATAAATCAAACTATAGTCAGAAATTATGCTTAAATTTGAAATGTTATTGGATGACCATTAATTCACTTCTCATATCGAATAATTGTTTCATGTCTTGTTAATTGTTACTGACATGCTGCATGTTTGCAACGAGAAAGGTTTATTTAAAAAGCTACTAGTGAAACATATTGCCGAACCAGAGATAATTAAAATTTCCTTTTCTCTTTTTTTTAACTCGACACAATATAAGATTTTTATGAAAGACAATATTTTCCAAATAAAATTCTTAACAAATCGAATGGCCAGCTATTTATATATATATGTGTGTGTGTGTGTGTGCGTGTGTGTGTGTGTGTGTGAGATCACGCGTGTGTGTAAAAGAAAAGCTATTTTTACTGGTGCCCCGACTGCATGACTTTAAGCGCGACAGTTAAATGTAACGACCTCTTCGACTCCAACAGCCTCCACTTCTCTCGTACTTCACGACAGTGGAACTCCCTTCCTTTTATTTGCTTCCCTGATAACTATAACCTTCAAAAATTTAAATGTAATGTCAATCGACGTCTTCTGATGCCATGATCTCCGTTGTTCCTTTTACCCTTTCATCAATCTCCCCTATACCCAGTATTACAAGCCGGTAAATGTAATTAAACTAATATACTGTTTAATTAAATAAACAAAACATTTACTCGAATCTTTACCTTTTTATATCGAGCACTTTATGGCCCAAAACTGCCTGCCTAAATTGCTTTCCCACCAATGAACTCCGGAAAAAGTACCAGTAATTTTGGCACCATAAATAGATTTACATCATTTATATATAATCAAAATATATATATATATATATATATATATATATATATTGGTCTGAATGTTCGAGAGACTTTGTAGGAAATATGTGTTCTCCAACAGGAATCGAACCTGTGTCCTACTCTGAAATGTCATTTGATCTGATGTGCTATACCACTTAAATTAAATACATCTCTATCATGCAAAAAAAATATCTACTGAAACAACATGAACGCGGACGAGAGTACCAAATTTTTTTGTTTCTCCCCTCACACATATTTTCTCTACTCTTGCTTTACCCCTTCCCTCCCAATAATACCATAAATAAATTAATAGAAATTTCCTAATAACACTATAAATAAATTAGTAGATAGAAAATTGGCCTTTTCACTGTCTGAAGAAACCTTCAGTTATAGATACTGCGGTTGCCGAAAAGATTGGTGTTTGTATATTTTAAATATTAACTATCTCTACACATTCGATTTTTTGTACTGCGTATTGAGATCCTATTTAAAAATATAACCGCTTCCTGGACAAGATAAGCCTTGTCTGTAAAACAGTTTTATTGTGTACTCTTGTTTTTAGTAGAGCACATATAATGGTGTATTACATAAGTTATGTGTATCATATTGTATACATATCGACCTGCGTGAACATCATTATATGTATTCATGTCGAGGCGTGTACATAATATATACGCAACAACGGCTGAATAAATAATGGAAGGAAATATAATGTAAGAGTTTAAATTAGCGTACTCTTTGAAGAACATCCCTATACATGCTAATATAATTACACAAAATTGAATAGTTCCTTGCGGGAATAAGATGGAAGACTTTTTTTCTGCATAAATATGTTTTAAAGGCAATAAAACAGGAAACATTTTTATGATGAGCCCGAAGCAAAATTAATAAAATAGTGCATATACAGGTATGACGGTATGGCCTAATACAGGTATGACGGATTAATGGTGAGGCGAATTAAAAGAAGCGTGAACAATCAAATAAGCAAACAGCTATACAGACTATCCCAAAACCTCGGTTTTGATATGGGGGTGGATATGAATTTTAAAGTGGTCCTAAAACTGGACGTACAATTAAATTGAGAAACTGATAACGTCTTCACATACATGAAATCAAACAGCAATTTACAATATTTAAACGCTGGATCAAACCACCCAAAAATTGTGATCAAACATGTCCCAAAAGGATGTAGGCTATCTCGAAATTCTTTAAATAAAGGTATTTTTTGAAGAAAAAAAGAAAAGGTAAAGAGAGCATTAATGGAAGAGGGGGAGGCACAAAACCTGACTTGAATTTAAATTCCAAATCATCCAACCTATGGTGAACAACAAAAGAAAAAGAAACATTGTTTGGTTTATCCGCCCGCCCGCCCCCACCCACTTCAAATGTTTTTCAAACTACTTGATAAACAAAAATCTTCAACAAAAACACTGTGAAGGTAAGTTATAGTTGTACCAGCAATTTAGAAAATACAATTAAGAAGCAGAACATCAGGAATTTTAATAAAGATATTTTATTTTTAACTGCTCTCATGTGGAATTGTAGAAATAAAAATAAGTGCCCACTTAACGGAATATTCAAAAACAAAAGGGATAGTCTACAAAGCAAAGGTGGAGATTGAAAAAGGCCAAAATAAAATGCATTCTGTATGTACAGAAGGCAGCTTTAAGAAAAGTTGGTATAACCATCGATCAAAGTTACAACATTGTACAAAACTAACTAAACAAAAATGAAATATTTTATTCTAGCATTCAAATTGTAGGTCTCTTAAAATTTCATGAGATCAAGTTAAATCCTGAGAATTATTTTAGGTTCTTGAAAGCCATTTTTCATGAGTGGTGCATGTCACAAACCAGAACATTTTAGCTAAATAGTCATTCGTGCAAGATAACTTTCCTTCTTATTTACTGTTTGCTAAAGAAAATTTCAAAGACATCAGACTAATGGAGTTTCCAGCCTCTCAGGATATTAATACATTAGTAAAATCGTTATCTATCATTAAATGGGTTGTATATGATAATGAAAAATAATATTCAAACAAAGATATCTGGGGAAAAACAAAGTATTACAAGTAATATTAAAATCGAAGCAGTAGAAATGTTAAAAGATGTTAGAAAGTTATAGAATGTCAAAGAGCTTATAATAATCCTGAAAATAATAAAATTGTAGTTTATTCAGATACATAGCATATTGAAATGGATGTATGTTTCTGTTGCCTATGTCTTTATTTGATTCAAAATAAAAGTTTGTAGTGCACTTTGCCACATAAAACCTAACATCCCCAATAAAGATATTATCGATGTTTTTACTAAGAATAGATATTATAAACTGAAACTTACTCGATATATTGCATTAATATCTGTTCTAAAATTTTTACCAAACATGGTTACTTAATACTAATGGGCTCACATAATAAAATGACATAGTGAAGACTACTCATGTATCTGCTTCTCCACCTTCGTTTTAATTAAGTAACGTCTGGCCTACATTCTCATGGATCATAAGATGCATCAATATTTTATTTTTATTTTTTTACTTTTCTTTTCAGCAGTTAATAAAATTGACCAAGCAACTACTGGCATAATAGTCAAGTACATTCGCTAAGGTCAACATATAAAAAAAATTATTCATAACAGTATGAATGGGTATCGTAGCTGTCTTAGATTGAACGGGCAGGTTACGTTTGGATGAAAGATCGTCAAAGAATTTCACCTTATATTTAACTGTTTTGTGATTCTATTACTAGTTTCTCATATTCAACCGGTTTCTATTGCGGACGATATTCCACCATTTCTCCTATAATTCGCTGAATGATTGTGAAATAAAAGCGAAACATGAAAACTGACATATACTTCTGCCCAGCGCTCCATATGAAAAGCTAGTGATAAAATAATACTAATTGCATTAGTCATTTATTGGCGCACAGGATTTTCAGTTACCCTATAATTCACCCTGCTTAACTTTAGCCATTTCTCCCAGTAAAATCTTTTTTTTTCTAACAATAGTGGGGAAAATTAGAGAATTGGCAATTTTTACTTGAAGATTGTTTCGGAAGGATATGATACTGAATGTTTTCTATCATGCGTTGAAAAACAAAAAAAAAAGGCGTCAAGAATCAATGCAAATGTTATTGACAGAATAGAACAATTTATGTGTAAGGTGTCCTCTCTGCCGCGCGAGTTTGATGCTAATACTATTAAACCTAATAGATGTTTTTTTCGAAAATATCGGCTTTCATAAGTTACCAAAGTTTATAACAGCTACTTGCTGCTACTACCAAAGAAGGTACTGTAGTTCGGAAAGAGTAGTTTACCCAAATGCTCACTCATTCCCACTAATCATAGTGACATACTAGTTATGAAACGTTCTATCTGGCGTTCAGGTAAAATGTAAGAAGTAATGGACAGGTGTCTTTCTGTAAGGGAATTAGTGCCATGTGAACCACAAACTCCTACAGCCAAAATTTGAACTTGGTTCGCCGATTCCGTTTTCTCTGTCGCTAACCGTTAAGACACCTCGCACCTCTTCGCACCTCCTCACAAGTAACGTCGTTAATTTTCTATTGTCTTTTTGTAAGATTTCATAATTTCATTTTATAATTAATAATTTCATAAATCCAGATTTTCATCAAATTTCATAAGATCCGTTAAAAAACAGAAGATTAATGACGTTACTTCCACATTTCAACCTTTAAATTCAGTTTTTAACAAATCTTATGAAATCTTACGTCCCTTCATGAATTTTGTGAAATTCACAATTTCATTTCATAATTTATAATTCATAATTTCACAAAACTGAACAAGATTCAATAAAACTGAGATTTTTTTCTTTTGCTTGTTTTTTTTTCTTTTTAGAAAGTTTTAGTGGCTTTACTGCAAGGCAGTAAAGCCACTAAAATACAAGTTTGTGAAAGAATCAGGAACAGAAACATTAATAATGAGCTGGAAGAGGAAATTAATTAGGAGGACAACAGATAGCGATTGACATTGCACTTAAATTTCTACAGATTAAAGTTGGCTGGAGAGCCTGAAGGAAGTTCCACAAGCGAGAAGCGCGGGAAAAGAAACTATTAGCATAGAACTTACGGCTTCATCTAGCCAAATCAACTGTAAATTGATGAGATCTTGACGCCAGTCGAGTAATGCTCTTAAACTTAAAAAGTCTATGTACCATAGCGAAGAGCTCATCTGGACAATTACCATGAAAATATTTATAAAAAAGACACAGTGATGCAACCTTACAGCGACCGGCAAGTGACAGAAGCCAACCCGCCATATCAGGACCAATAATATTGCTGATTCTTCTTTTGGATCTTATCAAGGAGTTCAAAATAAATAGCCAGGGCACCGGACCTTATGTGGCAGTAATTTTATAAGCCTGGACGAATGGTAGACTCATACAAAAATATAATTGAATTTAGTTCTAACCAGTAAGGTCATGATTTTTTATTGTATTTTTTCATAAAGTTTCAATGAGTATTTTTCGTTAGATTTTCCAAGCTTAAGTTATTGATTCGATCAGAACCAAATAAGCCGCATTTTTGTAATTATAAAAAATATCCATCACGTGTTTATTCTTTTTACATGCTAATATAATTACACAAAATGTTAATTTAGAAAAAGCCTTTGTCATTATAATTAGTAGAAGTTGTACAACCCTCGAAGGCTTTCGAACACTTTTATCTTGTAAGTGTTTCCCTCACAAACCTTATCACAACCCATGGGGTATGATTTTCAGGAACTTTTTTTCATACATCTGTATCGCAAGAAGTTACCTTCTTGACAAATCGAAATTCAAACCCGGGTTTTATATTTCATCAAGTTATCGTGAACAAGGATTTGAGCGTACTAGCCTTGTCCAACTACTGATCAAGCGATATCGTGCCCTCTCTCACAGAAACTCTTGCATGCGCTTAAAATAGTTGCAATATAAAATACAGGATTGATCTGTAAGAGTTGAAGACGTCTGCAATAGGGAATAGTTAGCCACGGATGCCAATTACTACTATTAATAATAATAATAATTATTATTATTATTATTATTATTATTATTTCTGTGAAGATTTCCAAATGTCTATTATCTCATCCCGTACAAAGTTTTTAATTAAAGTTTGCTCTCTGGCTTGTTTATACGAGTCATCAGTGAACAGGTAGATCTAGACTAGCTTTTCGCACGCGTGTCTATTGTATTAGTACAATTCATATATTTGCCGTATCGAAAGTATACAACGAGTGTTTAGTATACAAAAGAAAATGTATGCACAACTGTTAATTAACAATATGTCAAAAGACACTAATTTTTCGTAGTAATCAACCAACCTAATGCAAGGCATGTAAATCATTAGTTCTGAGTTCGATACTCACAGAGTGCCTCATACTTATATCCTTGTATGAAACTAACCTAAGCTTAAATGTTAACTAGCATTAAACCTGCTTTCTTTTTTACTCACTTTGTGCCCGAACTGTCTAAAACGGCGATTTCTCCTACAAAATTTCTAACTCTACCGGAGAGTACATTTTCTTTATTAAGTTTTCTCGGATGCGCAGACAAGTAGACATAAGACACATTGTCAAAAATGGGGTATCTGCTACAAAAACACGGATATCCACCAAATATAACGTTTGAAGTAATAAAAAAATGTCAGGTAGAAATAAATAAATACATTCTTGTCTTTATTTATAATATGAATAAAAAAGTATTAGTTGTTTTTTACATATATATATATATATATATATATATATATATATATATATATATATATATATATATATATATATATATATATATATATATATATATATATATATATATATATATATATATATATATATATATATATATATATATATATATATATATATATATATATATATATATATAAACCAGTGGGGAAAATGTGTCTATTTCGAGCTAATTTAACAAAAAATAGTTTTAGTATTATATTTTGTTGGATATTTTAATTTTAATTTAATAATTGATAAAAGGCCAATTACTCATAAAAATATTCTTATACATATAATTTTCATTTACACATATATAATAAAATAAATAAAATAAATATATATATATATATATATATATATATATATATATATATATATATAAGATTGTGATGATAAAAATAATAGTTGTAAGGTATAATATGTTTATGGGTTAAAGTGCTCATAATCAGGGGTAGAGCGTATGTAAATATAAAAGTGGACGTCCTGACATTTGCGTTTAAGCATGAAACAGACTGTCTACACTGGGTAATGGCTTCAATGTCTACTTTTATATTTATATATAAGATTATAATTATGTATAATATATATATATATACAGTGGGAAAAATAAATATTCGTACACATGAAAAATTGTATTTTTATAAATGTAAAAGCCTTAACTAAAACAAATTTTGATACATTTTATGTGTAAAGATACATTTTATTAAAAAATAGAAATAAACCTAATTAATTCTTATTCTAACAGAAATTAATGCATTTTTTCATTTTAACTGATGAAAAAAAGTATTCGTACAAAACAAAAAAAGCATATTAACTTAATTTAATACTTTGTGGAATATCCTTTATTGAGTTCAACAGCTACCAGTCTATTCCTGTACGTCTCAACTAATGATTTGCACACATTGTGTGGTATTTTGTCCCATTCTTCTTGGCATATTGTCTTCAATTTCTTGATATTTATTTGTGCTCTTTTCCCAATTTGAATTTTCAAATATCGCCATAAATTCTCGATTGGGTTCAAGTCTGAGGACTGACTTGGCAATTGCAAGACATCAACGTTACTTTTAGCTAACCATTTCCTTGTAGATCTAGCGGTATGCTTAGGATCATTATCCAGTTGGTAAACCCAATCAGGAGGTAGCCGAAGTCTCTCAACAGAACGCATTAAACTGTCTTGCAGGATTTTCTGGTATCTTTCGGCATTCATCTTGCCATCTATTATTGATATTCTACCAACACCTTTTGCAGAAAAACAACCCCAGATCATGATACTGCCACCACCAAACTTTACAGTTGGCAACGTGTTCTTTGGTAAGTAGGCTTCACCGTCCTTCCTTCACATATGTTTTCAATAATTATGACCAAACTACTCTATTTTAGTTTCATCTGTCCATAGTACTTTTTCCCAAAACGAATATTCTTTATCCTTATGCTCTCTAACGAATTTTAGCCTAGCATCTCTGTGTCGTTTCAAGAGGAGTGTAGTCTTCCTTGGAATGCGTGATTTCAGAATGTTTTTGTGTAGTTCTTTACTTATTGTACGCATGGTTACTTTAATCCCTAATGCACGCAGATGTTCCTGCATCTCTTCTCGGGTAACCTGTGGATTTTGTTGGATCTGACGTCCTAATATCCTTGCTGATCTTAGAGAAATCTTCCTTGGAGCACCTGTTCGTCTTTGGTTTTCGACGCTGTTACGAGTTTTAAACCTTGCAATGAACGAAGCAATTGTAGTAAAAGGAATATTCAGGTTGTTAGAAATCGTTCTGTAACTGTTACCATCTTTCCAAAGAGACAAAATGTGTTGTTTTTGTGAAATAGTGAATTCTTTACCTTTAAGCATTATTAGAACCTTCTCGTAAGACTAGAAATTGCAGAATGCTCTGAATGGCTAATAGCGTTAACTATAATTACTGATAGCATTACTGGAACATTCTAGAATGTACTTTTTTCATAATTAATTGATTATTTTATTCTAATAATTGATTTGTACGAATACTTTTTTCACCACTTAGAATTTAAAAAAATGCATTAATTTCTGTTAGAATAAAAATTAATTAAGTTTATTATTATTTTTTAATTGTATGTGTATTTATACATAAAATATGCCGAGATTTGTTTTATTTAAGGCTTTTACATTTATAAACATACAATTTTTTCAGGTGTACGAATATTTATTTCCCCACTGTATGTATATATATATATATATATATATATATATATATATATATATATATATATATATATAAAGAATAAAAATGTTTTAGAGGTCTTTCTCAAGGAAAATGTAGGATTTATTTTTGTACACCTATTTATATACAAAAGCGAAGATTTTATTGGTTTATCAAAGCTTTTAAATTTGAGAAATGTTCATAAATGCTCATCAGATGCTTGAAATGTCAATGTGGCGGGTACAAAGTGCCATAATTCAAAGTCTGTCAAAAAGTAAGCGAATAATATTCATGTTTTTTAATGAATATTATTTAAATTGTGGTCACATTGTTATAAGATGGACGTATGTACTGTACATCTTCAGAAACATGAGGTGATGGATTTAAGTGTTCTCTTTTAATTTTTCAACGTTCTCGAAATTAAGTGAGTTTTCATTTGAATGATGCGTACATTTCTAAGCATTTACAACAGCATACCTGTCCACATTCGCAATTCAGAAGAATTCTTATTGAAAATACATCTATACTTTTTCATGAAAATAATAAGCATAAATTAAAAATTCTTGAAAGTATCTTTATTAAAAGTTGAAACCAAATCTTAATAACATTAATTATGAATATTGCACAAATGTTTTAAAATATGTGGAGTAGATAGTTTTAAAAAATCAAGGTTTATCCCAATAGTTCTTAATACGTATTTTAAAAAATCTCGACATTGCATAACTTAGGTACCTCCCTTGGAGCGCTACTTAGCTAATGGTACTAAACTCAACGTTCTTCACTTCACTAGTAAAAATTTTAACTTTCAGATGAACACAGTAATTTTGTCTTTGAAAATGACGAACACTACTATATTTGTCTTGAAAAAAACAACACCCTGATAATGACATTGTGCTAATGTTGAAAGTACTTGGAATAAATAATATGTATCAACACGATAATTTTCTCTCTTCCTTTAATAATGCTATCAAAAGGCTTGTCCGCGAATATGAAATGATCCAATTGAAAATGTCTTCAAAACTTATCTAAATTATTCAATGAAACATGTCTCAATATATATATATATATATATATATATATATGTCTCCATACATATATATATATATATATATATATATATATATATATATATATATATATATATATATATATATATATATATATATATATATATGAGAGAGAGAGAGAGAGAGAGAGAGAGAGAGAGAGTCTATTAATTCATATTCAAACAAAACAGTGTATCCACTTCAAAAGAAATAATTTTTTTATAACTTCTCGTTTGTCGATGAAAAGTGATCTATCATAAGGCATGACCACATCAACTGTAGTGGTTATTATTATTTTTGTCAGAGAAAAAATAAGTCAATAAAAAAGAATTTAAAATAAAAAACGAATCTATGAATCCGGTACACGTAAAATCTATGATATTCGGTCATCAGATATATTTGGTGTCTATCTTATTTTAACTTCATTTTAATGTAAACTTAATATATTGCACAGAATTAAATCAGATGCCATCTTCTGAGCCCTCTTTTTTTTCTTCTTGTTCATTAACTTAAATAATAAAACTGATTTAGTCAGTAAGATCGAATACGGAACATTTTACCGGACGGTTTTATATTTTCAAAATCACCATAAACAGAAAAATGTCTTAAAACATTTGTATGAAAGGATAACGGAAAGTCCGGTGATCATCTGATCATTTGAATAAAAGTATAAATTAATCAACTAAATGAATGGAGCGTGTACGCTCTTAGTCGAGTGTTATTTCTAACGAGTGTGAGTTAACTGGAGATTCCTAGTTCATCGTTTAGAAAGCACCTCTCCGCCTGTCACATCCTATAGTAGCTATACATTAAGATATTGAGATATGATATACGCGCCGCAACCCCCGAGCTAAAAAGATTAGACGATACAGGTCAGTGGCATCTAAAGGCACTTTCATTCAATTGGATCGTCGTAATCGCCCATTAAAACGTTAGTCGTGTAACACAGTCAAAGTTACATTCTTTTCACTGATAGACGAAACAGTCGAAATTGGAGGAAATGATGGTCATGGGGTAGAAGCAAAATATTATCACGAACAGGCTCTAATGTTAAAGACCGGCATAGAGAAAGAAGAAGAAAATGACGGAATACGCAAGAGCTGCTCCGAGGAATAACTGCTGTCCAGATGAGGAAGAGGAAAAATAATAGCACAATGAGGAAAAGAAGAAAGAAACAACTGTAATTACTAATTATTTATACTAGATTTGATAGTCTAACAGGAAAGACAGAAAGGAAGTAGCAGCAACACTTGCACATATCAGTGCAAGCACACACACACACACATACACACTGCACTTATGTATAACTGTTATATTCAAATAGATACACACACATACGTACCAAAACATCATAAAAACATCTTTCTGATGTGTCCTTTATGTCGTCATTTCTCATAAACTTCCTTGTTGTTCATATGATCCGTCCAGGGTATACTCAGCATCCTTTTAGCGAACCATAATATTGTTACCTCAAGTTCGGAGCTTCAAATACTTTTTGAAACGTGAGATTATTAGCTTATTACTTAACAGGCCTTGTCAGTCACTTTTCTATTTATATTCTCCCGTGCCTAATAAATCAGGATGTCTAATACCGAGAGGTAGATACATTTTGCAAATTGTTTCTTTAAATAGAGTCAAAATAATTTTATACCGTTAGCAGCTTCTGTTTTAGCACACTTGTCGAGGGAATCAGTACGAGGAATAAAAAAAAATAAATAAAAAATAAATAAAAGTTGCAGAGGTCGTAATAAGTGAATATAGTTGATAAAAAAATAAATCGAAAAACAGATGTTAACCGATGCCTTGCGCGGAAGAGTATTTAACTGCAAGTCAGCAAATAGATTCAATTATCACAAAACAAAATGAATGGTTCTCAGTTTGTGTAAATAAATATGGACATCATTTACGAAGCTAGCCTTAGTCGTGAACATGGGAAGAGTAGTGAGACACTCAGTGCGAAATGAACTCACAATACGAGTGAATTTGTCTGGTATGAGCTTATTTCACCCTTGGACAATGGTAGGCACCCAGTAAGGGCATAGACAGGTTTTACACTATTTACGAAATTTGAACAATAATCTAGAAAATTTACAACTTAAAATTGAATTGCTTTTCATAAGAATAGTTTCTAAAAATAAATTGAAGTCGGTTTTAAATAGAATTTTGACATTCGCGCATACACATACATATATTTAGTATTTCACGTTATTTTTAGAGGATATCCGTGTTTTGAGTAGACGCCTTACTTTTTAAACAATGTATATTACGTTTACCCCCCCCCTCTTACTTTCGAGAAAAATTAATACAGAAAATATTTTCTCCGAGAGCGTTTGAACCTGCATCGCCTTTATAGGAGAAACCACCATTTGATCAGGCGTGCATTAGACTGCTCAGCTATAATGCAGAAATTCATGTCCATCTTTTAGAATTATTTTTAAAAAAGAACCTTTCTGTGTTGTGATTCGCTCTATGGCCGAGCGTTCTCAATCACGCCGGATCACACGGCGATTTCACCTACAAAAAGGAACATTGGTTCGAACTTCGAGAGCGCATTTTCTTCATTCTCTCAGATGCGCAGACTAGTAGGCGTAAGACACATTGTCAAAAAAAATGTGGCATCTACTCAAAACACGGATATCCACCAAAATAATGTTTGAAGTAATAAAAATGTCGAATAAGATATAAATTAATTCTTTTTTATTTATAATTTAAATAAAAAAGAATTAAATGATTTATTTCTCTATATAAATTTATATTTATATAAATTTTATATATACCCTTAAATATAATTGTGCCTAATACAGGGGGTGCTTAATAAATAATGTGTGCGAATGTTTTCGCAGTAAGCAATAAGCGAGTGTGTTCTAAACATGGGATGAGAAATCAAGAAAGGGGTTAAAAAACATGAAATTAATAAACAGGGTGAGCTTAATAAGTTCGTGGGAAGGGAAAATGTCTTTAAAAAAAAAAAACGTCCGTCCCAGCTATTTAAGCATTTTTAAGAGTGCAGCGCACAAACACACACACACACACACAACGCTATTCGCTGAACGTTTGAAATACTTACATAAAGATGCGAAGAAAATTGTTATATTAACTACTGTGTTTTGTTTTCATGTCAGTATCGAATTTTATTCATTATTTTCATTAAAAGTTAGTATTACATTTACTTATTAAATAAAATAAAATGTCATAATGCATGTCAAGATCTATGAAATAGGATGTTTTGCTCGGTTCAGTCAGTTACTTCAACTTAAGTTAAAAAAAAGGAATTCCAGAATACGTTCCTATATTTGATCATTTGGTTAGATTTTGAGGGTGAAGCCAAGAACTTGTCAGTACTGTATATATCTAAAAGTCTGCAGACGATAAAGCCGTTAACGTTTTTTTTTTTTTTAAAAAAAACGCCAACGATTGCGTATGTATAAGCCAAGGGTGTAGTGAATTAGTGTCTTATATACTCACCTAAATGTTTGCACGAATATATATTTTAATATAGTCTTTGTTCGTGCATACATATTTTATATACCAATTCTATGTAAGTCTGCAAGATTATAATTATTTATGTATAATTAATTCTATGTTTACATAAATGAAAATTACTTGCATACTTATCGAAGAAAATTTTTTTGTATATCGGAATCTCTATCCGTATAAAAGAGTCAATATGTAAAATAAAAATATTGATGCAGGTTTTGGTAGAGATACTGCTGTTATCTTCACAACAGTTGTCGTATGAAATTATGACGATTATAGATATAAATAAGGATCCTTTCTGTTAATTCATCCAAATAATGAAAAGTTACTTATCCCAAGAAATTATATATTTTAAATTAAAGTTTGCTGTGTTTTTTTTTTAATTTTGGCACTCTTGAAATTATTAATTTTAAACCAAAGTTTGTTTTTTATCAAATTTTTGGCACAAGTTAAGATTTTTACAATTTAAAAAAAAAGCTGTTTTTGGCTTATTTATCGGAGTGAGCGCGAATGTAGACCCCACACTTAGAAATATCGCATCTTATACATAAATTCTTTTTTATTTTGCGATGAGTTAACAGAAAAGATTATACAATAATGCACCTTCATTTGAGATAATAGACCACAGAGCATTTTTAAATTATTTTAAAATTTATACTTTCTTAAACAATTTTAAAAATAATAAACTGTTATGCTAACAAGAACTTAGGTAAATTTAAATACATTTACATTCAAAATTCGATTGCAATTTCAATTACTATTTTATATACCATTTGGGAAATTTAAAAATTATATAAACCTTTTTTAAAAAGTATGTTACAAATAAAAGTTTGTATAAATTTTCCAATAATTTTCCAATTTAAATTTTCGTGTAAGTTTTCTTAAATGTGTCCCTCTTAAACTGTGGAAAATACATGAATCTTATATGAGAGATCAAACTGCAAATATATCAATGTACGCCTGCAATATCTCTTCTTCTGACACTTCCCACTAACATCCGACATCTTTTTATACAAAATTTTCTTTGAACGCTCTTTCGTTCTCTGTTTACCCAACAATTAAAATCGAACAATGCGTTTGGTTGTAAGCTTTCTAATTTAGATAAAAAAATCTACCATGAATAAAAAAAAAAGAAAAAAAGGGTTGAGGTCTATAAGATAACATTCGTCGTCAGTCAAAATAGGTTCTCTGTAAATATTTTCTTGTTTTCATCAACACTTCATTTGTCTTTATTCTGAACAATGTTAAAATATTTCAACTATATCTGATGCGTTTATTTTGTGTGGCCCAGGAAAAGTAGGGTTTTGTAAATACAGATGAAGCAAATTTCTTTCAAAACAATCAGGTACGAAAATAAAGTTGTTTTTTCTAGATGTTTTTTAAACTGATCGCATAAAAATATCAAACAAGGCAGTTGAGACAGAACAGTATTCATCTCTAAATAAAACATGAGAATAGGAAACAATTCCTGCAGATATGATTTTTTTTAAATATACAATGTCGGCGATCAATATTTTAAAAAAATACCAAACAATAACATTAACTCCAGTGTGAATTTATAAAGCAATAAATAATTAACAAACACTGTCATCTGAAACATTTTTATACAAATGAGAATGCAGCTTAGATACCATGAACTCTGATGACGACAGGGAAATCGGGTTTTATACCTCAAAACTTTAATTATATTTCTCAAAAAATACCAAGACAATTTGTTTTGGAAAAAAAGTTTTGAATGCAGCAAAAAGTGTATTTTTTTGTTTTATTATGTTTTTAAATAGTTAAAATAAATTTAAGAGTTGTTTCGCACATCAAATATAAAATTGATGAAGGACAGGAAGATATGGACAGACCAGATGAGTTTTTTTTTTTTTTTTTTTTTTTTTCATTTGAGCCAGCCCACTTTCTCCTGGTAGAGGCAATAAGAGACACTTCTTAAGTAAAAAAAAATATCGATATAATGAAGTCGAGTGTGTGTGGGGAGGATAGTTTAACACAAAATAGTCATGTTTTTTAGGAAGATTCATAAAAGATTAATACATACATATAAATGTATAAATCAATGAAACTTTATGAGAGTTCAAAAGCATTCAATATCTCTTTAGAAAATTTCAGGAAACTTGACTGTCATATAAGCTGCATTATAACATTTTAAATTGTTTGGCTTTGTTGTTCTGTGCTGTTTAGCTTTTTAGACACTCTTTTTTTCTTGATTGTTTTTTTATGTTTTGTTTTAATCGGTATCACCCCCATGCAAGGCAATAAAGCCACTAAGACACACGAGTTATAGGGTGTGGAAGAATTAGGAGCAGAAACATTAATAATGAGCGGGAAGAGGAAAGAGGAATCAGGAGGACAGTAGATAGCGACTGACATTACATTTAAATCTTTGCAGATTAAAGTTAATGCATGGAGCTGGAAGGGAGTTCCACAAGCAAGAAGTGCGAGAAAAGAAACTGTTAGCATAGAACCTACGGCTACATCTATCCAGCTGAACTGTAACTTGATGAGATATTGACGCTAATCTAGTACTGCCCTTAAATTCAAAAAGTCGAGGTAACACAATGCAAAAACATTTTATGATAATATATTTCATATTATGTACACATGTGTGTGATCACATATAAATCATATTTACGAGGGGGTGCTGAAAAATTCTCGGTACGACCTACTCTCCAAAATCTGATCAAAATTATTTATCATCAATTTTTTTTTCTCGTTATGACTTGTTGGCGGGGTCAAAAACTTTTCAACACTTACTTGTTTTTAGCCCGGATTAAAAAGTATGTAACGAGCAGTTTAAAATAGAGCCTTTATTTCCTACCTGACCAGGATTTGCTACCAACTTTGATCGGGCCAATCTATATATGTAATGTATGCCCAATACATTTTGAGCGCCCTCTAAAATGTGTACACATTCACTTGTTTGTAACTATGTTTATCTTCAATAATATTAATGTTAGGATCAAGAATAATTGTTACCATAAATACGAAATATTTCGATTTCAGTAGAACACTTTCCTCGCCACGGGCAATAATTTGGGGTTTTGAACTTATATTTTATTAAATATTCTCAACACATGCCTTTATATCTTTGAAATCTGTTAAATACAAAATATTCAGTTAAATTAAAAAGTTAAAAAAAACTCAATAAATATTTCTACAAATCTTACTTATCTCTATACTTCATATATATTTTCAGATTTTGTAAATTTAAAGAACATTAAATGACATTAGAAAAACGTAGGCATATTATAAAAAGGCTATTACTACTGCATACGAAAATGAGTATTTCAACTACGCCATTGTTACAAGTATAACTAGTTAAATGCATGGATAAATACTGCACATAGATACATAAAAGCATAAATACATATGGACATACCCAGATACATAGGTAGACATATATATATAGATACAAACATACATATATAGATATAAATATACACATATACATATATACATATATACAGATATACATACAGACAGACAGAGATACACATATAGATAGATACATATATAGATCCATACATACACTACATGTATAGATACATACATACATATATGTGTTATTTATATAAGATAGCATGAACTGATTGTATATAAATATTTCATGATACAGATTAACATTTGTAACAATCGCGGAAAACATTGCATCAAACCAAATTAAAACGATTGAATTAAATTAAAATATTTTGAGTTTGTTCTTTGATGACAATACTCTGAGCGTAGAAAATATAAACGTGCGCAAAATTTAATATTGATGATTCGTAAAAAGAGAATATGAAATACGTATAAAACCTTAGTTTAAAAAATGCTTGTCCAAAAAAAAAACGCCTAATTGAATAATCGAATGAAAGATCAAGTTGTTTACCAATCTTTTCTATATATCGTCAACCATCGTCTTTAGTACCTTCTCGAGAACAGGGATAAAACAAATATCGTCAGCATTCGGCAACATAGCAGCAGTTGACGTGCAATGAAAAACGAGCGATGAACAAAATAACCAGGTAGTGACCAGAAAATTAATGGCGATAATTCCAGCATCCCAGTTAGCTTTGATTTTCTTCGAATACATATCAGTTATATTTTCGATTAAATTTACGGTCTACTGTACATACGCATGATTCCGGATACACGCAAACACACACACACATACACACACACACACATATATATATATATATATATATATATATATATAGAGAGAGAGAGAGAGAGAGAGAGCGATATATATTTTAATGCGATAGTGATATATATTTTAATTGTATGACGAACTGTAAAAAGTTTATTTGAGACGAATTTCGTGCTTCAGGAATTCATCAGACTAAATTTGTTGGTAGAACGACACATGCGAACAACAGATGGCTGCTGAAAATTTAGAATATTTTTAAGTAGCTGAATTTATTCATTATATATATATATATATATATATATATATATATAAAAAATCCTAGTGAGCCGAAAAGTACCTACCTAGGTTTCACTTAAATGGATCTTCAGGGCGAACTGGTTGAAGCGGATATGACAAAGGGACATATTTATTGGTAAAAACAAACACTAAAAACCATTCGACGTTAAAAAAAAAAACAAAATTTAATTAAAATAACTACTATTCTTTTATTCCAATATCCATGCTTTCTTTGGGTTAGTAACATGCTCTACTTAGTGTATTGAGCACTTTACGTTTTTTTCTTATTTTACTCGAGGTTTTTGGGGGTTTTTTTTCGACGAGGTTTTTAGGTGTTGGTCAATTTTGTTCGATATTTTTAACTTGGATATTTTTAGTCTTTTCTTTTTTTCCAAATTTTTTCACCATATACCAGTTTGTTTAAATATATTTTTATTTGCAAATTGTATTATCCGTTTTTATTTATACCAGTCGAGTATATATAAAGATGTTCGAGGATACCCATTTAGTAGAATATCTCTCTCTCTATATATATATATATATATATATATATATATATACTGAACACCGTGTTATCTAGCGTGATCAACAATTTGAACAAGGTCAGCACGTTGGCTTTGTCTACCCAATTTCACTCATAAGTGGTATGGTTTTCAGGCACTTTCCAAACCTCGATCCATTCCGATAACATCAAAAAGTCTCCTAACAAATCGAACCCGGGCCTCATGGCCAGAAAGCGAACTTTCTAACCACTTGTGTGTGTGTGTGTGTGTGTGTGTGTGTGTGTGTGTGTGTGTGTGTGTGTGTGTGTGTGTGTGTGTAAAACAAGATATATGTCTGTGTGTATGCTTTTATGCATGTCCACATTTTTCGACCGATTTCGATGAAATTGTATATACATGTTGCAAATTTACCAAGCTCGGTCAAGACCAACTTTTCAATATACAGCCCCTGCCCAGGTATTGGCAGAAAAAATCGATATAACTGAAGGTGGGTACGACTTTTTGCAAAGTAACGTGCGAACAAAATTTTTACTGGATGAGCTGATGTTCTTTGCACTTAGTGCAAATCATCCACTCATGTTACGGGGTTTATGTAGAGTGCTTGATAGTTTTTTTGCGATATTGGCTTCACTCAAAAAATTGTAAAAAGATTTTCGTACAACTTAAAATAAAAACTTGAATAACTTCCCCATCTTTTGTCCGATTTTCTTCAAATATGTCGCAAAAAAATGTCATCATGCAAGAAATAAGAGAGTCTGCGTTTAGTCCTGCTCGCTTCTCCGCGTGTAACGAAAAACCACGAAAAGCAAGCCATAACTCCCTGGTTTTTCATACGATGCTTTTCAAATTTGCCATGTAAATTACATACAATTTGTCTGGCGTAAGTGATTGGTTTACATTATTTCAGATAAGTGGACGAAATCAGCGACAAACTAGGTCCCAAATTTTTGCCACTTAGCCAATAGATTCTTCATATGATTTCATCCTAAATTGGCATTCGAACAACCTTTAATACAAACATTGTTTGAGAAGCGTTAAAAGAGGAAAATTGCCGCAGAATCTCTTATTAAACGCAGCTTTACAGTAAACGTGTGAAGAAGGTGGTGGGGGCGTTCATGCATTTGCTGTTGCAGTTGAATCAAGCCCTGATGCTTCATCCTTGTTTGTGTTTCATAATTAGATTTGTGAACAATGACATACAATTTGAAAGTTATTACAGCCATATGAAATTTACTGAATATCTAAAACATTGAAACCCGAGCAATGACCACACATATTATCGATGGAATACATTTTTGAGCACAATCAAACACTTGCAAAGGACATATCGTAAAAAAGATGAGCCGGGAGTAGCTTAGCATACCAACTGATGATACATGCAAGCGGGGACGCAGCCAGATGTTTCTAGACCGGTGTTGCAGATATTAAAGTGGGTGCGGTTATACAAATGGATAGATGTACACCCGGGCAATTCCGGGTACCTCGACAAGTCTTATATATATATATATATATATATATATATATGTGTGTGTGTGTGTGTGTGTGTGTGTGTGTGATGAGATAGATAGATAGATATGATATATTAGGGATATAGATCTGATATGAAAGATAGACTGATATGATAGGAGATAGATATAAACAGGAGATAGATAGATAGATAGATAGATAGATAGATAGATAGATAGATAGATAGATAGATAGATAGATATGAACAGACTGTGCATAGATAGATATGAACAAACGATGAATAGATACATATGAACTAAAGATAGATATTAAAAATAGAGAGATAGAGAAATAGAATCATAAATATAAACAGACGATAGATAGATAGATAGATAGATAGATAGATAGATAGATAGATAGATAGATAGATGTAAACAGATGACAGATAAATAGATATGTACAGACGAAAAAAGGTAGTAATGAAAAGCCTAAGATATATAGTAATGAACATACGACAGATAGATATATATGAACAGAAGACAGATATATAGATATCGACAGCCTATAGATAGATAGATAGATAGATAGATAGATAGATAGATAGATAGATAGATAGATAGTGAAGAATATTCAGAGAGATAGTGATGAAGAGACGAGAGATAGACGGAGATAAGTTTTGGTTTGTTTTGTTTTACGGCATATCAACCTCAATGGGTTATTTAATGCCGACAAAATTTTTATTGTTGGTAATATTTTTTTCAAAAATCTATTTCTGGTAATTTTTTTTTTCTTCAAAAATCTATTTCTGGTAATTTTCCTTCAAATATATATTGCTGGTAATATTTTTTTTTTTTTAAATGTATTGCTGGTATTAATTTTCTTTACAAACTATTTCAAATATTAAAACCTATTTTTAAACTTTCATAGTGTTTTGACCCCAGTTTCGGAATTAACTATTTGTCCATAGGTGGGACCATAACAGATGCTACCAGCCCGGGTTAGGGTGGACCTGAGAACACCAACAATTAAGAGGTGGTTTCACGCTCCTGATCAGAGACCTTGCTGTTGGATGTAGTTTATCGTCTTACCCAGGACGCGGATGTAGTTTATCGACATACCCAGGACGAGACGGAGATAAGAACAGACGAAGATAGATATATATGAGCAGAGGACAAATATATAAGAAAATACGATATATAGATTGATATATGTGAACAGACGATGCATAAATATGTGCTTACGATGCATAGATAGATATAGAGATAGATAGATGTGAACAGAATTAAATAGATAGATAGATGGAGAGAGAGACATATGAACAGACGACAGATAGAAAAATATGTATAGAAGAAAATAGATAGTTATGAAAAGTGTAAAATATACAGCTATGAATAGGTGACAGATATATATGTAAACAGAAGACAGATATAAAAATATGGACAACATATAGATAGATGGAGAGATTACTAGTTTTGAACAGTAGATAGATAGATAGATAGATAGATATGAATAGACGATAGACAGATACATACGGACAGAAGATACATATATAGATATGCTCAGACGATACATATATATATATATATATATATAGAGAGAGAGAGAGAGAGAGAGAGAGAAACAAGAGAAAGATAGATAGATAGATAGATAGATAGATAGATAGATAGATTTATATTGTTAAATATACAGACAATGAATGTATATTATGTTTGATCATGAGCCGTTCTATCTTTGTATATTTATTGTCATTTCGGTGAAAGAAAAGACAAAAATTTTCCAATCCTTGAGCTAAGCTTTCGGCTCACATGAGCCATCTTCAGAGTGGTTATACGGACATTTCAACAAAGATATTCACCATCAAAGATGATAGTCTGTTATGTTGCTATAGAAGATTCCTATGCGACGATAACGGTCGCGGAATAGCAGGCGCAGGTCGTAAATTCATGATACGGTTCTATGACTTCGTACCGTGTGAGAGACCAAAATGTTAACAACAGAACCATATGTCTAGATGCAATGTCATGTGCTGTGACTTGTTTGAAATGTAATTTTGTTGAGTGGTTTGCTTTGTTTTAATATAGATTCCCTATAATATCGGAAGGTTGTTTTACTGAGTGTATGTGTGAGTATTGTTGTGTTATCAACTAGTATCTGTGTAATATTATGTACATTGCTACATTTTTCTAAAAAAAAATGTTGTTTAATAGAACTAAATCAGAAAGGTGACATGTAAGTCTCCGGGAGAGTGTGGTTGTAGTAAAACCAATATATAAAGTGTGCTTATTATTAGTATCAGAGATAAAATGTCTGAACGGGCGTGTAAATTGATACACTACATTGGTTTTTATATCTATCTGTCGTAGATACGTACAGACTATGATAGATAGATGACAGCAATTAACAGACTTAGATAGATAGATAGATAGATAGATAGATAGATAGATAGATAGATAGATAGATAGATATAACATGACTACAGTAGATAGTTAAATATACATATATGAACAGACTATATTAGATCGATAGATACATATAAACAGACTACGATACATATATACACATGAACATACTACGAGAATTAGATATGACTATAGTACGATATATATATATATATATATATATATATATATATATATATATACACTCTACGATAGTTAGATTGATATACCTATATGAACAGACTACACAGATAATTAGATAGACATACATATATGATATACAGATATGAATAGATTGCGATAGACATCTATGAATAAACTACTATAGATATATAGACAGATATGAACATAGTACGATAGGTAGCTACACAGATATGAATTCACTACATTAGATAGATATGAACAGACTACAATTCATATAGAGACATATATGAAAGGACTACGATAAATATATATACATATATGAACAGATAACGATAAATAGATAGTTATACATATATGAACAGACTACAATAGATAGATAGATAGATAGATAGATAGATAGATAGATAGATAGATAGATAGATAGATAGATAGGAACTGACTATGGTAGATAGATGGATAGACTTAACAGACTACGGTAGATATCGACAGACTAAGATGGATATTAACTGATTGATACGAACAGACTGAGAATCATAAAATATGATATTGAGTAATATTCTTAGATAGATAGATAGATAGATAGATAGATAGATAGATAGATAGATAGATAGATAGATAGATAGATAGATAGATACGAACAGATTAATATAAATTGGTAGATAGGCACAGACTAATATAGATAGTTTTATATGAACAGACTTAGATACGAACAGACTAATATTGTAAATAGATATATAGATACATATGAACAGACTAAGATAGATCCATAAATGCAACTGAACAGGTACATATGTACAGAGATTGATAGATACATATCAAGAAACTAATATAAATAGATTCATATCAACAAAGTAAAATATATAATCATCAACTAAGATAATTAGATATGAATGTTCTATGATACATACATAGATATCAACTGCCAAAATGGATAGATAAATATGAACGAACCAACATATATAGATAGATATGAATAGACCACGATAGAGAGATGGATAGATATGAGCGAATCGCCATATTTAGATAGATAGATAGATAGATAGATAGATAGATAGATAGATAGATAGATAGATAGATAGATAGATAGATAGATATGAACGGACGACCATATTTAGATAGATAGATGATTTACAGTTGTCCCTATGTTGTTATTATCAAATCTTTCGCCGTCCTGGGTATGACAATAAACTATATCCGAGTCATGGGTAAGACGATAAACTACGTCCGACAGCAAGGCCTCTGATCAGGAGGTTTTGAGGAGTGTGGAACCACCTCGTAATTGCTGGTGTTCCCAGGTGGTAGCACCTGTTACGGTCCCAGCTAAGGGAAAATAGGGTAAAATCGCTATCAAAGTGAAAATACCAGAAATACTTTGTAAAAAATTATTACCATCAATAAATTTTTAAGAAAAAAAAATTATTACCAGCAATACGTTTTCAAAAAAAAATATTATCAAATTAAATAACTCATTGAGGTTGATATGCCGTAAAACAAACCAAACCAAATTTTTCGTTTGTTGTGTCTTCCCGTCTTCTTCAGATGTGGATCGATCTAGGTCACATTTAGGGAATTTAGAACTTAATCCTCTATTCAGTGTTTGAATTATTATATTGTGCTATCCATCTCTTAAGACAAGATCCCCTTAGTCCTTGGCAGAGAAACTGGAAAAACCTAAACGCGTAGATGAAATGTAATTTTCAATTCAAATTTGTCTGCAACTTACCCGGATCAGCAATCACCTGCTCAAGGAAAACCAAATTTTTATTAACAAAGATGAAGGAAAACCGAAATGGTTATAACAAAGATGAGTAAATAATGTAAATGATAATTCAAAATTCAGACACTAATATAAATAGATTAAATAATTAATATTAGATTAATACGCTAATGCTAAGATATCTTCACAAACTCCAGAATAAATGCCAATGGCCTAAATACTCCAGCTTTTTAAAAAATTATTTAAAAATTAAAAATATAATTTTGAAAGCCGCCACTTTTGACAGAAATTGTGAAGAGCAATATGTTATTATAGGTTCTATTCTTCTTTTCTCTTTTCGCCTTCATAAATATATTTACCAACACCAAAACAATAAAAGTTAAAAACAAAGCATCAATACTCATATCCATTTCATATTCTTCCTTCGTCTTTGTAATCATTATCTACATCTTTGGCCTGAACTGTCGTCATTTTCATTATTGATACTGATACTACTGATATTATTAGTAACTGGAGATCAAGTGGCAGCAATTCTCCTCGGTACTCATGCACGCTTTTCATTATTCCATCCATTTTTAATGATTCTGATTGGTCCAATTCCTCCTCCGATTTCCAGTTCCTTCAGTCTTTTTCCAATGCCGTCTGTGGACCGTTTCCCAACGATCCGATGACGATTAGTATGACTTTCACCATCATTTTCCCCAGCTTCCTTAGCTCCCTGACAACGTTGAGATATCTATCTTCTCGCTTTCTTTCATATCTACTCTGTGATTCCTCAGACCAGATTAAGCCAATATTTGATGTTTTCTTCATGTTCTTCACGAGTACCAGATTCGGTCTTCTGGCCTGGGTTGGGTAATCCGTTTGAATCCAAGAGAGAGTTTGCCTTGTGCACTTACCATTGACTTGTACGTTCAAAATGCAGTGACTTGCACAGTTCTCTATTGGACATCTTCTCTACCTTCTCCACAGGTTCACTGTCTTATCTTTATTTCCAAACAGCCTAAATTGGTTGTATACTCTTTACATTGATAATACTCTCCTCAGTAAATGTGCAGTCACACACAGTGCAATTTCTAATTTCTACTAAGCTGGGTCTGATAGAGATTTGATGCTCTTACCTTTTTTATCGTACCCAATGTTTTAGTTATAGTTGCTACTTTTTTTCGATTTCAAGATCCTTATATTTACTTTATTTTCATTTTCTTTACCACTTATATTTTAATCCGGTGGCAGTGCTATATCTATAAAAGACATTTTCTGTTTATAGCTTTTACAAGTCTGTCTCCATTAAAGTCCCAAAGTTTAGTAACCTCGTGGCCTTCTATGCCTGACTCAGAGTGATGTTCATATTATTGTTCTTATTTCAGTCATTGAATGTTTCCACCAGTCATAAATGTTAGTTCGGGCAAATCGACGTGGAATAATCGTTAGCAAGCTTGTTTCACTAGAACAATTACGACTGTTCCACATTTAAGCTATGCTTAGAAACTCACCATAAATGTTGGTTCATTTTGGAGATTAATTGGCAGCAAATCTCAATCCTCCAATATTCGTTATTATCACCATTTTCAATAATAGCAATGAGCACAACTGTCACATTAATCTTCGCTCATTTCTCGGTTCTCTTACTAGGGTTTGAAATTTGTCAACCTTTTCCATTTCTTTCTATGTTATTCTGTGATATGCTGTAAAATCTGTATGCTTTATTTCATACAATAAAACTCCTGTATAAATATTGTTACTGATTCTGAGTTAAGGAGTCTAGAATAAAACGTTTCCATCACAGTAGAATAGAGTCTCCCATGTGTCTAATATAGTTTACTTCTTTTCCAGATGCGTTAAATATCGGTGTTCAAGTTCAGTCAAGAAGATATTAAAGGCTAATTTTTAAAGCAGTAGAAACTATCCAATTGTAAGACGCTTATTAATAATTGCGATTTATTTTGTATTGTTCTTTCTTTTTTAATCGTTATCACCCTATGCAAGGCATTAAAGCCACTAAGACACAAGGGATTACAGGGCGTGGAAGAATTAGGAACAGAAACATTAATAATCCGCGGAAGAGGAAAGATTAATCAGGAGGATAGTAGATAGTGATTGGCATAGCATTTAAACTTTTGCAGATTAAATTTGGCTGGAAAGCATGAGGCCGTTACCTTAGTTTTCCTTTTTAGAAGTGAATGTTGGACAATCTCCTTACAGGCGAATAATAGACTTCAGGCAACATAAACGTGGTTCAGACCGAATATGTGAGCAACGACAAAGTTTTAGAAAAAAATGGAAACAAAAATGACACTTAAACTTAACATCAGGAAGGGACTGTTAAAATTTCTAGGGCCATAATGAGGAGAAAGATCTTGAAAAATTTTGTATTCACAGGACAGAATAAAAACAAAGCATCAAGACTCATATCATTGAGGGACAGAGGAAAACTACGCATAACCTACTCAGTGTGTTTGAGTAAATGGGTGGCAGCCCAGGGTTTAGGAGAAATAAAAAACAAAAAACAGATAATATTTATTAAGAGCTACAAAGGAGAGGAAAATGTGGAGAGCCGTGTTCGCCAACATCGTAAAGGAAAACAGCACATAGAAAAAGAATAAGAATGAATCCAGATGTTTTTATAAGAATAGAAACTGGATATCTTACTAGAAATTAACCAGCAAAACTTAATCTACAATAGATTTCCATCCTAGAAAAGTGTTGATAAATGTTTGATGTAACTGCATTAGTGTAGTCCACATTGAGTGGGTACCGTGTTACAATTAAATCCCACATCTATTTCCTTCAGCCAGGGCATTTAAACACCGATTTAAAGGAAAAGAGACAGAGTTTGATCGATTGCAAAGGGGTGGTGTTTCATCATAATAATGCACGTGTCCTATACTGCAAAGAACAAATCTGGAAAAAAAAATAATGAAGATCTTACCTGAGAAAAATTCCACACCTTTTTATTTTCCAGATCTTGTTCCATCCGATTTCCACCTACTCCGGCGTTTATAGAAATATCTTGAGGGGCGAGTTCTTAAAACATATGAAGAGGTTGAAAATGCTATTTTTACATTCTTTTTCATAAAACCAAAAAACTTTTACAAAAATGGTATCATGAAGATTAGGAATCACTCCAAGAAATTATTGACTCTAATCGAACCTATCTTAATGAATAATTGAACACGAATTTTTTTCAAAACGGATATTACCAAAAGGATAATCGAATATTATTATTATTATTATTAAATGCATTGTGTGTTCACACAATATTTCTGTTGGTTATCACTGGCGTAATAGTGTCTCTTCGAATCGCTAATAACTTTTGTAGTGTCTTGCTGTTGTCTCGACAATCTTACGTTTTCTTTGGATTTCTAACTCATTCAATCTTAATTCTAATTTTTTCGCACAGTTTAAATATGTCAAATGACACTTTATAAATGATAAAATTGTATCTTTATATAATCATACACGTTTAATAGGGTTTAATTAACTTAATTCCAAATATATAAATATTCAGACAGTTCTACGTTTTTATTAGTGCGTTACTCTGATTGGTACCAACTTATTCCATAAGTAATGTCTGTACCGTTACAGTGTTATATTGAAGGATATTTCCGCTATTTTAAAATGTCTAAATGATGTCTTTACAAGCTGTGTTCAAAGCGAGTACTTTCTAGCGTCACTATTTCGATTCAACTAAAAATTGTTGCATGGGCGATGTCATAATTTTACGCTTTCTTTCGTCTTTATCCTAGTAGGTAAAACCCATCTACAATTTAGCAGATTACCTTTTCTATCTGCCTTCCTGGTTGTAAGAAATGTTTTAATATAACCATTATGATACCCTGTCTGATAAGAGTATACTATGCACTTAGATCACATTGTATTATTAACGTTATTGTTGTTGCTATAATTTTTGAGATTATAAATATGTCCATGCTTTACTATTCCTAAGAACAATAAAAATTATATGAATGCAAATCTCACTTATTCGAAAAGCCTTCAGATCTGGCAGTTTAGATTTGTTCCATCCAAATGATCACTTTGCTATTTAAACACTGGAAAATGTCGTTGGAAAATGGGTAACTAACTATACCGTGTACTTGTATGAATCCGATATTCAAAAGGCTTCACACTATTGTGGCTCTACACCAGACTAAAATTGCATATGTACATTTCTGCTCGGCTATCAAAACATAACCAATGTTTGTTTTCAACTTCAATAGTAGACGATGCACCAATCCACATAGTTCTACATTTCTTTATTACTATAAATATTATTTTTAGTGGGCACACGTAATTGAATTGCTAACCATTTTCTTATTTTCTTTAACAGTGAAATTAATAAAAACCGGTCTAGATTTCACTTTATTATTATTATTATTATTATTAATTTCACATTTTAAGAAAATAAAAGAACGGGGATAATAACTCAGATCTGTGTACCCACTAAAAATAAAGTTTGTAGTAATAAAAAATGTCGGATAAAAATTCCATTTAAAAATTACTATAGTTCTACATACTCACTTTATTCCATCGGTGAGAAGTAAGTTCCACTCGAAACTCTTCTTGCGAACTACTGCTCTGTGGAACCGACTTCCAAGAGGATGTTCAAATCTAGGGTTAACCGTTATCTTACCCTCCTATCCGTACAAACTGCCTCTTAACTTAACCCTCTACCTCGAGTAGCCACCAGGCCTTTGACAGTGTGAACTTTACTGTAAAAAAATAAAATAAAATAAAATTACAAATCACACTGATTTTGATGAAATTTAAACACGGGATGTTTTCAGACTCTTTATACTAGGAACATATTTTAAGCTGAATTTTAATACTTGGGTTTATCAATAAGATGTCAGCTAAAATAACGTAGTTGGTGTATCGACTGTTTCATTTCGAAGGGAATTATATCAATTATTATAACTCTTATTATAAAATTTATGTTTTTATTTTTCTCTAAATCCACACCGGACGACGAATATAAATGATAAAATATAGGATTTGTACGTAATTGTTTAGTATAGCCATCCTTACATTCATCTAAATATGTGTTCTTATACATCCGTTGCTAACACACAATCTTGATGACACAATCATGAGTGGTCAGTCCTAAAGCAGTAACATTCCAATCATACACACACATTATATACATTTATACAAATAAATGGTAATCACTGTGTACTTATATGCATTAGATTTACGCACACAGTGTGTGCGTGTGTGTACAACGCCTATATATACGCACTACACATCAACTGGGTGAAGAACATAAAACAAATATTTTAGGTTGTGTTCAATAATTAATTGTACAGCGCCTTCCGTTTTTGCGCTGTTATCTCCAACCCGGCCACCCACCCACCATCTTCCTTTCCGCAATCATTCTACTCTCTTTGTTATCATTCTACTCTCTTTATCATTTCTCTACTCTCTTTTTCATTTCTCTACTCTCTTTTTCATTTCTCTACTCTCTTTTTCATTTCTCTATTCTCTTTATCATTTCTCTACTCGACTTCTCCAGTTTATCGTCGGCGTCTTGTAATCCTAAAAACATAGAAAGACGAATAAATAGTAATTAAGTGTTCAACAACATTTTTCACTACAAATAGTTGGCGGGCAGTTTACGGTTGGGAGAAGTGAGTTTGCAAAGAGACACTTCCACGTGACCTCAAACGTAGAATACACGCGCACACACACACAATCTTATTCGCGTGTCTACATATTCTAAAGCACCTATAATATATGCAAATATACTTACAGGTAGAAAGATTCACAAACAAATAATTTCACTCGAGCACATGCTGGCGCTCTATCATGAGAGCGAGTAGATGCACTTATGCACTTATACCACATGCAGAAAGTTTCACAACTATATCCCAATGCAATCTCCTAATACTAAGGTTAAAAATAGGTGTAAGAGCTTTTTATTATAATTCTGCATGAGATTCTAAAGATAATTATTGGAAAGTAATTTCTTTGAATACTATCTATCTATCTATCTATCTATCTAATAATAACAAAGATCGCTAACAAAATATGTCAACCACTAAATTGCTGGAAAATAACGCATTCAAAACGATGAGATTTTTTCTAAAAGGCTCAATATTATCAATAGATAGATCCTTCATTCATGTTCTGTACACTTTTTTGAGTAGTATAAAGCCATAACCTAAAGACGTTAGACAATGCTGTTATGGTTTCCTTAGCAAGTAGTCTTTTTTAGGATGGAATTTCCAATCAAGGCTGAAGAGCCAAGTCCTTCCTACTATTATAACTACATAGCTCGTAGTAGTTCAGTTGCTATTCATCACGCTTCAGTATCGTCATAATGAATAGTCAAAAATATATCAGCTGACCCTTATACTCTCCACTGCAGCAGGCATGTGGTCACATTATCTAGCTGTTATTATTTTGAGAATCTAAACGGAAGCCCTTACTCAAATTCTGTACTTTATTTCATTTTGGCATTCAGTTGAGTGCCATACGTGATACACACTTGGGCGATCGTCTCTCTCTCGATTTATGACTGACTATGCGGAAGATTTTCCTGCAGAAGGTGGCCGTTTCTTTCTACGGTAAACTGGTTGCCTACCAAGGCCATAGGACTGAGTCTGTATCGTAGTTGGGTGGGGGGAGAAGAAGTGAATTCATACCTATCCCAAGGACATTTGCGCGTAAGTGAACATAATAAACCTCACTGGAATTCGAACTCGGCTTTACCGATTTATCATTCCGAGCCGCTACCCATTACACCACAACGAACATCATATTTTGGCATTGAAGGAACGATTTCATTGGTTCTGGTAGAAACGCATACTGTTAGAAATTGTCATATTGTGTGTGTGCGCGCATGTGTGTGTGTGTGTGTGTGTGTGTGAAGTTTGTAAGATTTTGCTGATAAAATATGATTCTTGATCAAATCAAAATAAATGTTATCTCTTAATATTTATTTGAGTTCCTCTTCTGCACCGTGTGCAACAAAATATTCAACCTGCTATAACTGAACTTTACTTTTTCCATCACGAGTTCTAATCCGCTACAATTTTCTGTTTATTCTATGTATAATTTTTGTGGGTTCTTAGTAGAAGACTTTACAAAGCCCAACAAACTAATATGAATAAATGATTTAAACATAACGCAGCTAATCTCATTGATAACCTTTACTTTTACACGCAGTGCTATTTCCATGGAGCCGAATCACCCTTATTTCTCCTATGTTCCAAATGTAAGAAACAATTCATTTTTTCATGAATAGACTCCCATGTGGATGCTTCCCGAAGACATTGATCTCTTCAAATCAAAGATAGACTGTTATCTCCCCTCCTTATCCTAATAATCTCTACTTCCTATCATCTTTCTCTTCCATTCATATAACACACCCCATTCAAAATTATTATGTCGGTCAACCTCCTCTACTTTAAGTGGCTCTCGCGCTTTGTATTAAATGAAAACGCGATAGCATTTTTATTTTATCGAGATGACATTATTTATTATTATTATTATTAATATTGAGATGATATTGTTTTATTATTAGACAATTTTTTGATATTTTATATTAGACATTGCAACTGAATATTTATATTTTATACTTTGTATTTTTGTATATCTATTACAATTTATTCAGTTTCAAACCATTTGACAGTTATTTCATATTTTGCAAGTATAAGATTTGCCAGGATTTCGAAAGCTGATTTTACCTTAAAATATGAGTGCAAAATCATCATCTCCTTTTTCTCTACGCAATCAACCTTAGTACCAGATGCCATAGAGCAAAAGTTAACAATTTATTTATTATTACTATTACTGTGAGTTATATCAGCGCTGAGTGTCTCTATACATATGTGTTAATATTTTCTTGTATTCACTGGGTGCTCTACAGTTTGGGTCTCACTCCAGATCCTGCTAAGTTTCATAAATACCCATTAATTACTAGATATAAGCGATGGATTGTAAACTGTCCTGACTGCTGCTAGGCTTTATGGAAAGCAGCACATTCATTTATTTTTACATTTTTACCAATCATTCCTAAGGAAATTCTTCATTAATGTAGATCTGGTTTGTTTTTTTCCAGTCTATTTCAGAAAATCGTTCGTAAATGCAGATCTGTTTTCGTTATCAGTAGATAAATATATCTCACTCTGTTGTCTTGTATTTCTTTTAGGGATAACATAGACTTAACTTACAATGATTATGCAACTAAATTTACAAACCAACGCTGTAATTGTGACTTAATTCTATGGACTGAATGAGTTTAAATACAGACTCAATGAAAATATGGTTATCAATGACTGAACCAGTCGTTCCCAATTTCTTTTTTCTCTGGGCCGCCTCTTCGGAATAAAAATTTGCTCGCGCCTCACTAAATGTTATATGGTAAAAAGCACATTTAAAAAAAAAACAAATAGAGAGAGAGTTAAAGGAAGATAATCGCGGATTTGAAGTGGGAAGGCATTGTCATTGATAACGCTCTTCTCCAATTTGCGGACCCTAGTTACTATATTCTTAATATTTGATATAATGCGGAAATATCACAATGATAAAATCGGTAAATAATTATTTATAACTATACTCATGCATGCAATTACAAGAAACTTTCCATGCTATATAAATCCTTTTTGAATTCCTCTTTGTATATCTTCGATGGCTGACAAGATTGATCCTTGCCTGGAACATTTTTCCACTCAGATTTTACACCTGATCACTGGAGCTGATCCTATTTGGATCTGGTGAATCTTCTGTTTTCTGTCCTTTGCCATTTATCTTCTATGTTTATACGTCATCCATGTTCGAAAAGATTTTGAACAAAGTAATTTAGCTTCAGACTGAACAATTTGTTGCTTTTTCCTCCCAGATTTTCAGATTGCTCTTTTTCATAGTTTGTTCGAGTTTATTCCTATAAGACTGCATAGGGCAACCGCAGCGTCTTTGTCCAATGCTAAATTCATTGTAAAGTATTTGGTGCATGGCCTGTCCATCGAAGGTGGTCTCAATACTGTTGGTTTAGCCTTTCTCAAGTTAATGTTCATAACTAGTCGATTTTTGCTGACGTAATTCCTCCGTCATTTAATAGCGACGTAAATGTGTGTATGCGTTTGTGTGTGTATGTGAGAGAGAGAGAGATAGTGTGCGAGAGAGAGAGAGAGAGAGCGTGTGACTTCTTTAAGAGTAGATCTTCCTCTCGCATGAATGTGAGGGACTCTCTGTTTTGTTTTGGGTTTTTTTTTCTCAGGTGGGGAGCTTATGTCTTCTTGTTACTCTACATTTGCACATCTTTAGCGCAGGCACTTCTTTATATGTCGGGGTAGCCACTGAAATCCTAGTCAGTATGAGATTACCTTCCAGGTTTATCCTCTGACGTACCTTACTTCTATGATTCTCTTGTGTGAAAAAAACTATTTTAGTATCTCTTGGTGTGATCCCAGTACATAGTGTGGTCACCACGGATCAATTTCTCTTAGAAAAAAAAATCCTTATTCACACTAAATTCGCTTCAGGGCCACCTGGTATTTCTTGGCGTAAATCCTACATTACAATAGTAATCTTATATATATTTATCATTTCGCTCCTTAAACAAGACAATAAAGGCACTAAAACGCAAGGGGTTCTGAATTTGAAAAATACGAGAAAAAGAAAAATAACGGGAGAGAACAATAAAAAAAAATAGAAATTAAGAAGAAAACGATTGATATCTTATTTAAATTTTTGAACATCAAAGTTGACTTTATAGCATGAGGCCAGAAACGAAAAGTGCAAGAAAAGAAAATGTTAATATAGAACTTACGGTTACATCTAGTCATTTCAGCTGTAAAATGTCGCCAATCCAGTATTGCGCTTAAGTTCGTAGATTCGATGTACCAAAGAGGATAGTTCATCGGAACAATTAGCATAAAAATATTTATAGAAAAGGTACAGGAAAGCTACATTACGACGGTAGGAAGGTGACGTTAGGAAGGATATGTTAAGTCAGGGCCGATGGCATTACAATTTCTTCTTTAGATTTTATCAAGAATCTCTAAGTACATAGCAGAAGCACTAGCCCAGATGTGACAGCAATAATGGACTTATAAATGTGTAAGATAGATTCTTGCTAGAAAAACTGTCTAGCACGACAGAGTGGACCAACATTCCTAGCAGAAGACCTAGCAATTGATTCAATATAAACTTTCTACTTCATGTCAACAGAAAACGTTAGCCTGAGAAGGTACAATAAGTCACTCTCCTGGAGGTCAGCATCAGCCATGCCGATGGAAGACAGAAAAAGTGATCTAAGACGATTAAAAGAGAGCAGATTTGTTTTTGAGGTGTTAAAATTAACGCGCCATTTCTTGCCACGTTTAACAACAGATTGTAGGTCATTATTAAAATCAGCTGCCAATTCTGCCTTATCGAACCCATCAGATTTAACATTAAAACAAGAGTAAATAATTGTGTCACCATGATAGATACAGTGTTGAGAACTGATGACATCGGGAATGTCGTTCGTGAAAATTAGGGACAACGTAAGTTCAAGGATATATCCCTGGAGACATCCGCATTAATGCAAAAAGGCCTACTGGAGCGGCCGTTCAAGACCTATCCTTTTTGTGATTTAATAAGAAATATTGAATCAAATCAAAAATGCGCCCAGAAATATTATAACCTCTCAACATGCCAAAAACTACCAAATGCCTTCAAGATATCTAATGCAACAACCCAAGCCTCAGCATTCTTTTAAAGCATAATAGACTCTTTCGGTTATAACCGTTAACCTAATAATGAGATGCTTAAGCAATATGAAGTTGATTAGAGTTTCAACTTGCCAAAAAGTGGTATAAATCTAATATGCCGGTTGTTAGAATGACCAGACGGCTCGACTGAGTTCTTAAAGATTGCAACTGCAAAAGAGTTTTTCAACAAACCTGTAAGATATTTACTGTAGAGTTTAAAGAGAATAGTTCAATAGTAGATTCCTTAAGAACCATTGCAGGGACACCATCAAGTCTACATGTTTTGTAGGTATCGAGTTTTAAAAATCATAGTAGAATCCATGGATGAAGTCATGGATACAGTAGATACACACACACGCATATACATACACACGCATATATATATATATATATATATATATATATATATATATATAAAGCTCGATAAATGATTTGAAATATGGTTACTGTAAAATAAGAAAATAGTGGATAAATTAAGACTTTCTTTTTTATATAAGTAGAAAATCGAGGTAGGGACACGCGTAAGTTCTTTAGAAATTGTGTATCGGCTTATCTTTTTAATGTAAACATTTTAAAATTGTTCTTAAGGCTAACATTTTGGTTTATAATAACTGAACAGAAAAATATTCCATTTCTCAGAAATGATGGCTTGGACACACCTTTTCTTTGTTAATAAACATGAAAAATAAAACAGCCACTATTAATTTCATTTCAATGACTGGCTTCTCTGAGACGCAAATATACGAGACGAAATAAGTCATATCCAATTCATGCTAAATCTCTATCTATAAAATGCAGGATGTGTGTGTGTGTGTGTGTGTGTGTGTGTGTGTGTGTGTGTGTGTGTGTGTGTGTGTGTGTGTGTGTGTGTGTGTGTGTAACGAATGCACGGCCGCAATTTTCGACGGATTTGCACCAAAATTTACATGCACATGTTAGCGGGAACGCCAAGACCGACTTTGCATTTCCCAACTCGCATCGATAGTGGAAATAATCGATTTTTTCATGCTTCTACGGCGGTTTTCCTGTAGTTCGTGGTCATTTTCTACTAGCCAGATTGAGAGGCTATAGCTGGCTTCCACGAATAGGCAGGAAGATTCTATTGGCCAGCGTGAGAGCCAACAGCTGACTGACACGAATGTTAACTAGCATGCTAGCATGCAAAAAAAATCCATAGCTGCATTCGTCACAAGTGGGAAAAATTTAAATCTGCATGGCACTTTACTCCAATTGGCTCATTCGCTTGCTTAAACTCAACGTTGATTCTGATTCCGCAGAACTGCGTTGGGTGTGAAAAAGTATTTGTTGTTAACATTCTTTTTTCATTCGGTTTTTCCAGTTACGAGTCCTTTTTTAAAGCTGATCGTTTTGTGTTCATTTTGTTTACTTTTTTCGTAACAGATTTAATGTTTAATATAGAGCTAAGAAAAAATTCGCAGTGTAAGATAGGCAAGAAGGACAAAAGTTCATATAAACATATATCAGCACGCCAAAGGGCACTCCTTTAAAGGCAAGGAATGGCAAAATATTTTAAGTCAAGTGATAGCGATTGCTGTATGAGTCGTACGATTTTTGAATCAAGCACGGGCAACGCCGGGCCATGCTGCTAGTCTTAAATAAAAGTCATAATCAGATAACAATCGGCGATATTTTGATACAATTTGCGAGTATAGATTCTTACATTGTTATAAAATAATTTATTGGAAGAATTCTCTGTAAAAAACGTGTTATATAATATTGATGAAAACATGCTTCCCTTTGACAGAATAGAATATAATTTGTTAGTATAAACATTTAAACGTGTTTGTATAATGACATAAACAGAGCATCAGGAAAGTAACTTTGATAAAAGAGATGTCAATGCAGAAAGTTACCAGAGAGAGATTGAGGGAAAATGCGCCATGTAATGCAGAATATATTATATGAAGAAAAACAAAGATATTCAAGAGAAGAAAATTGGAGTTGGCGGGGGGGGGGGAGTTCAGTTGTACACAAGATCAACTTAGAAAACAAATGATTTTTCTATAAAACTGACTTTAGTTGTAAGGAGTGAACATGCCTGGACTAAGTGATTATCGCTCATGTCGGCCATCACTTCCTCAAAGGTGGACTACTCGGTGCATTGAGTTTTCATCCATGAACAAGAAAAAAAAAAATTCTCAGCGGCCATATATATTGAAGACAGTCGAATTCATCAAGCAGGTCCACGATTTCACCAACCAAGTCTTGAAGATTGATGAATTGAAGTGGTGGGTCAGGGGAAGCGTTACGTGTTTCAACGTGAAGACGTTACAAGCTGGGAATTTATGCTATTTTTCCCACTACATATTAACTCCCTTAGCTCCCCTGCTCTGTTTATGTATAGAGGAAGATCAACCAGCGGCTATTCTATAATAAAGCGTTTTCTGATTCCGTAGTAAGTCGATGTATTTATCGGTAAGTGCCATAAACATGATGTGTTTTGAGTTTCCTACAAAATCATAAAAGTGGAATGTTAATTCTCTCGATACGTCTTGAAAGAGAAATAAAAATTTGTTGCATACTTCTACTTATGTTTGTTCACAAATGCGCACATACACAAACACCCACACGCACACACACACAAACACCCACACGCACACACACACACAACCACCTGCACACACACACACACACACACACATACATATATATATATATATATATATATATATATATATATATATATATGCATATATATATATATTCGCTCTACTCTATATTGAGCACTCTTTTAAGAATAGTGCATTTGGTTATTAGGATTTCATTACGTCTACACCAATACTTGTATATATATATATATATATATATATATATATATATATATATATATATATATATATATAAAAGAATGCATTTTTTAATTATCTCACGCGGATAAAAATATAGGAAAAAGTTGAAAATGCAACTGGAATCTTTAAGAATATTTATTTAGAGTAATTTTACCTGTTTCACAGATCTATGATTTTCAAAAGTTAAATTTAGATGGAGAGATATGTGGATATGCAATGATATGTCTCGCATGCAAGGCATATCATTTATATATCTCATATATACGTTGGATTAAGCGGCGGTTTCTTCTGTAAAGGGTGACGCAGGTTCGAATGCTACCAGAGGGCATATTTTGACGTCTTATGACCATTCAGCGACAGAGAACTTGCTGTTTAGAAGAGCCGTAATTCGAACTTCGAGCTAAACCGCAAACAAGGACAAAAGTTCATATAAACATATGTCCGCAAATCTTTCGTTTATTATTTTAAAGTTTAAAGAAAATTTACGGTAGATGGCGGTGTGTTACCATGTAGACTAGGTAACATTGCCATTTGGGTACATTTTTAACTAGTTTGTCTCCGACGTTTAACGTGTAAGTTAACTGGGAAGAGCTCCGTTTAACAATGGCAGGATATTCATATTGTGAGCAAGGAGATATGATTTTTACATACGGCCGCGCGAATGATAATGGACGGCTGTATCAGATGGCGTTTCCAGACCGAAGGCAACCGAGACACCAATAATGCAGAGACGATGAATCAACGTGTCATGGGGCCTGAGAACCATTCGGCGTCGTATAGGAGTATTTAAAAGGGTCCGCCAGTCAATGATCGGACGGATGCGAGCTGGGCGCATTCGGAATATTTTCATGAGTTGTGGTGTTGAGGTACAACGATGGCATTTTAAATATATGTTTATATGGACATTTTACCTTATATATATATATATATATATATATATATATATATATATATATATATATGTGTGTGTGTGTGTGTGTGTGTGTGTGTGTGTGTGTGTGTGTGTGTGTGTGTTTTGTTTGATTAAAAAGAACCGACAAGGCCTGTCTTTTTAATTATTTATTGGAAAATATAATTAAAAAATTAAACAGACAGACCCTGTTGGGTTTTTTTAATCAAACTTGTTTGGATGAATACCTGTATGTGTGCGTAGAGAGAGAGAGAGAGAGAGAGAGAGAGAGAGAGAGAGAGAGAGACTTGGTCAGAATATCGCATTAGGCATAAAATTGACAATAAACATGCAGTGTTGATTCCTATGTCCACATTGTCTTTATCTATTTCCGATACTGCGCACTCTTCCGTTATAAATATAACAAATTTTGAACAATACACATACATTTCTCATATACACACATACACATACTGCCTACACGTAGACCAAGTATCATTTACAATTTTACAAACAGACACATAGATGCTTCTCCCTCTTCGCACATACATACATACTGCACACCGAGAAATACATGCTTACGCATACACGTTTATTCTTAGAGATTTCTTTTCTTATTGAATATATTCATTTGTTTGCAAACATATATTCACGCACTTACAGTTTAAGGCAATACGTGTGCACACAGAGAGAGAGAGAGAGAGACTCACATATGCACGAGTTTCTGTGTGTATTCACACAGGCAGCCATGACGCCTGCAGAAGAAGCATCATTGTGCCACTGTTGATTCATTAAGTCTTTGCTTCATGAAAATGAATCTTCCTGTGTTCAATATCTCCCGGATATCAAAGAGATATTTGGATGTAATTAAAAGTCTCATTAGAAAGTGCAATGAAAATGTATATCTCATAGCGAGTGGCTCTCGTCTTCACAGTTTTCTTGTGTCACAAAATACAACACCAGTTGCGGGCGCTCGCCATGTCCACGGGAAATAAGGTCTAATTCATTAATATTTCAACTCATGCGCATAAACAGTTTTTTCTACCCGACAGTTTATTGACTAATGCAGTCAATTTGATTAAATTTCATTTCGTTGTTTGTTTACTGAGGCCCTCTGTCGTTTTATTTTTGCTGTTTTTTCTTACAGATTTATTTCTTTAATATTATTTTTATCTTGTTTCTACTTTTCTTGCAGTAAAGTTACAAAACAGAAATGTAGTTGACGTTATTCCAATATTTACATCCTTATTAGTTTGTATTTTATAGAAAGTCGAAAACAGGCCCATCGTTAACCGTATAAATATGCTAGCTATATAAATATCCATACACACACTGTTCTTTATTCTTCACGCGGCTGGGAATGCTCAGAAAGAGGGTAATGTTAAATATCGTGGAATTACCATCAAATTGTACGTTTTACGCACAACACGAAGACTCATATGTCTTTATTTCTGAGATTAGACAATTGATACTGAGATATCTGGAAGAGACATGGCACGTGGAGCTAGAACAATCTACCCGGTGGACGAAATAAGGAGTTCACGTTGAAATTCAAATCAGCTGAAAAAGGCCGGAGCGTACAATGACCGAAATGTCGTGAATATAGTACAAATATGAGGACAACAGTCCAAACAATCTAAATAGTGTAAATGAAGAATCAGGTTCGGTATGTGAATGGTTTTTTGATTTCTCAGTTTTGGGTTTAATCAACTAAAAGTTTCGGTTTGAAAGAGAGTAAGTACAGTGGAAGGTCTTGGAAAAATCAGTGTTCGAATCTAGGCAAGATTGTGAATACATAAAGAATGGTTAGCATAACGCAAACTGTCTAACCACAATTATTCAATATTTGGTCATGAACTTTATGAAGCTAACCTTAATAGATATCATTGACCACAGCGAATTAATCTTTCAAGGAGAAAGGAAAAGTGAAATTATACTCTTCGTACTCCATAAATGGAATATATCACCTAGGTATCTCTTCGATGTTTATTTCAGAGATAAAGACTAAAATATAATAATAATAATAATAATAATAATAATAATTTTAACAATAATTTAGATTCTAACCGCTATCTAAGTTTCTAACCGATCACAGAGTGAGTAAAAAAATATGATTTCAAATAAACACCAAATGTTTTCTTCCCCATTACCGCATACGAAATAATCGTTTCTTTGTAAAGAATTAAGCTCTATCTTTTTCGTTGTCCCATTAAGAATTATAGATTATCTTTTCCATATTCACACTAAGTATTAATCTTTATTTTCGTTCCATGAATTAGTCACCGTCGCTTTCAAATCCCAGTTTTTAATTAGAATACATCTTTCGTTGCCACGTTGCGAATTAGATTCTCTTTGTTCTTTCGCTCATTAGGAATTGATATTATTTTCCACTCACAAGTACCGAATAAATTTCTGTTTAAGAATTAGCTTTTATCTTTGTCATTACTCCATCACCTTTTTAATTTTCCCTCTTCCGCATAAATCTCCATCATTTTCGATTCTCCGTTAGAAAAATGTTTCCAAATTTTAGTTTCAAAGTAAGGAAAATCTCTTTTCATTTCTCCAATAGGAATTACTCTCCATCTTTTTCTCATTCCCCTATATGAATTACTCTCTATCAGTTTGTTTTCCCTATTGCAATTCCTCTCTATCTTGGTCCATTCCTATATACGAATTACTTATCACATTCTTCCTTTCGTCTATACGAATTGATCTCCAGCTTTTTCTTTTGCTTCATACGAATTACTCTCAGTTTTTTCCCCTATACGAATTACTCTTCATCTTTTTCCTTCCCTTTTCCCTTTACGAATAACTCTTCATCATATTATCTTCCCCTATGCGAATTACGCCCCATTTCTTTCTTTTCCCATATACGAATTACTCACCATTATTTTTGTTTCCATTTTCGAAACAGTCTCTATATTTTTCCCCTCGTTACAACCAATTCTCCATCATTTCCTTCCCTCATTTCCTAATTATTGTTCATCTTTTTACTCCACTTTTCATTCGTTCTTCAGAACTTTTTCCTTTCCCCGTTACACATCTTGATCTTTTGAGGAATTAAAATGATTATGAATCTCCTTTATGAATTAATCACCATTTACTCGGCTTCCCCGTTCTGTATTTGTTGTGGCCTTGTTAGAGCCAGAAATAAAGACACAAGAGAGGAATTGAGTTAAACAAATTTATTAACAAAAACAGTAATACAAACATATACAAACGAGAGTGTTACAGCAAGAATGTTCGGTCCAACTGTCAGAGCTGACTGCTGGAAACTTCACACTGCTCTTATTTATGCGTGCATGGGTAAATTATCATAACAGTATCAGTTTCTATCTTCTTCTCCCAGCTGACGGTTCTGTTCACCATCCAGTCCGTTTCCTCGTTTCAATATAATCACAATTTATTCGCATATTGATCTCCAAAATTTGTCGTTCATCCTAACGAATTAGTTAACTTCGTTTTCATTATCACTTTATAAATTCATTCACATCATTTGTATTTCACTCCCATTTACCATCCATTTGTTCTTTTCCTCTTTACAAAGTCATCTAGATCTTATCATTTAATCCGTAATCTATTGCTCTTAATCCTTTCGTTTCTCTGATATGAATTCGCATTCATCATTTCTGATTCCTAATTTAGAATTTCTGACATGCTTGCTTCCTCAATTGTGATTTACTTTTCCGTTTTCTCGTTTCCACTTTACAAATTTGTCTAGGTCTTTCCTTTTCTCCCTTACACAATATTTTCTATTTTCCAATTACCAATTAAACGACTGGTTTTCGTCGTTAAGAATTACAGTCCACCATTTTCGTTTCACATTTAAGAATGTTTTTCAATATATTTTGTTTATCTATAGAGAATTTCTATCCATATTTTCCTTTTCTACATCCAAAGAGTATAACATATTAGTTTCAATGCTACGAATTTGTGTCTATCATTTTCAGATTTGATTTGTTCTCCATATTCTTCATTTACCTTAAGAGTCACATAACAATATTTCCGTTTCGTCGTACTTATTAACCTCTATTGTTTTCGTTTCAAATGAACGAAAAAATACCATCTTTTCAGTTTCAACATTAGGAATTACACTCCATCATTAACATTTTCTGTTTTTAATTAGTCACCTTCTAAGTTGCAGTTATAAATTGATCACTATGTTCTGCGGTACTCCGATATGAATTGCCCCCGCAACTTTTCTGTTTTCCCTTACTCTCCATTTTCTCCTATCCTATTTCGAATTACTCTCCATCATTATCGTTTTCCGTTTTCAATTCGTCGCCTTCTAAGTTACAGTTATAAATTAATCTCCATGTTCTACGGTACTCCGATATGATTTGCTTTCGAAACTTTTCTGTTTTCCCTTACTCTCCATTTTTTCCTATCCTATTACGAAATAGTTTCCACCATTATCGTTTCCCGTTTGGAATTAGTCAACTTCTAAGTTACACTTATGAATTAATCTCCATGTTCTACGGTACTCCGATAAAATGTGCTCTCGCAAATTTTCTGTTTTCACTTACTCTCCATTTCCTCCTGACCTATTACGAATTACTCTCCGTCATTATCGTTTTCCGTTTTGAATTCGTCGCATTCTAATTTACAGTTATGAATTCATCTACATGTTCTGTGGTACTCCGATATGATTTGCTTTCGCAACATTTCTGTTTTCACTTACTCTCCATTTTCTCCTATCCTATTATGAATTAATCTCATTCATTATCGTTTCCCATTTTGAATTAGTCGCCTTCTAATTTACAGTTATGAATTAATCTCCATGTTCTGTTGTATCGTTTCCCATTTTCTGTTTTCCCTTAGTCGCCATTTTCTCCTATCCTAGTTACCGTCATTATGGTTTCCCGTTTTAATCTCCAATTTACAGTTCTCCATGTTCTGTTGTACTCCGATTTGATTTGCTCTCGCAACTTTTCTGTTTTCCTTACTCTCCATTTTCTCCTACCTATTACGAATTACTCTCCGTCATTATCGTTTCCGTTTTGAATTCGTCGCCTTCTAATTTACAGCTATAAATTAATCTCCATGTTCTGTTGTTCTCCGATTTGATTTGCTCTCTCGCAACTTTTCTGTTTTCCCTTACTCTCCATTTTCTCCTGACCTATTACGAATTACTCTCCGTCATTATCGTTTTCCGTTTTGAATTTGTCGCCTTCCTCCATGTTTGAATTATGATTGGCACTCGCAACTTTTCGCCTTCCATTTTTCCTGACCTATTACGAATTACTCTCCGTCATTATCTTTCCCGTTTTGAATTAGTTCTGTTAAAGTACTCCATCTGTGGTATGATTGGCTCTCGAAACTTTTCTGTTTTCCTTACTCTCCGTTTTCTCCTGACCTATTACGGATTACTCTCCGTCATTATCGTTTCCCGTTTTGAATTAGTCGCCTTCTAATTTACAGTTATGAATTAATCTCCATGTTCTGTGGTACTGATATGATTGGCTCTCCAACTTTTCTGTTTTCCCTTACACTCCATTTCTCCTGACCTCAACGAATTACTCTCCGTCATTATTGTTTTCCGTTTTGAATTAGTCGCCTTCCAAGTTACAGTTTCTCCATGTTCTGTTTTACCTCGATTTGATTTGCTCTCGCAACTTTTCTGTTTTCCCTTACTCCATTTTCATCCTATTACGAATTTCCCATCATTTCGTTTTCCGTTTTCAATTCGTCGCCTTCTAATTTACAGTTATGAATTAATCTCCATGTTCTGTTGTACTCCGATATGATTTGCTCTCGCAACTTTTCTGTTTTCCCTTACCCTCCATTTTCTCCTGACCTATTAAGAATTACTCTCCGTCATTATCGTTTTCCGTTTTGAATTAGTCGCCTTCTAAGTTACAGTTATGAATTAATCTCCATGTTCTGTGGTGATATGATTGGCACTCATGCAATTTTCTTTTTCCCTTTGCTCTCACTCCTTTTCTGTTTTCCGTCATTATCGTTTCCATTTTGAACTCTTTCTTATTTACAGTTATCCTCCATGTTCTGTTGTACTCCTCGATTTGATTTGCTCTCCATTTTCTGTTTTCCCCTCGACCTATTACGAATTTCCGTCATTATCGTTTTCCGTTTTTGAATTAGTCGCCTTCTAATTTACAGTTATGAATTAATCTCCATGTTCTGTTGTACTCCGATATGATTGGCACTCGCAACTTTTCTGTTTTCCCTTACTCTCCATTTTCTCCTGACCTATTACGAATTACTCTCCGTCATTATCGTTTTCCGTTTTGAATTCGTCGCCTTCTAATTTACAGTTATGAATTAATCTCCATGTTCTGTGGTACTCCGATATGATTGGCACTCGCAACTTTTCTGTTTTCCCTTACTCTCCATTTTCTCCTGACCTATTAAGAATTACTCTCCGTCATTATCGTTTCCCGTTTTGAATTAGTCGCCTTCTAAGTTAAAGTTATGAATTAATCTCCATGTTCTGTGGTACTCCGATATGATTGGCTCTCGAAACTTTTCTGTTTTCCCTTACTCTCCGTTTTCTCCTGACCTATTACGAATTACTCGCCGTCATTATCGTTTCCCGTTTTGAATTAGTCGCCTTCTAATTTACAGTTATGAATTAATCTCCATGTTCTGTTGTACTCCGATTTGATTTGCTCTCGCAACTTTTCTGTTTTCCCTTACTCTCCATTTTCTCCTGACCTATTACGAATTACTCTCCGTCATTATCGTTTTCCGTTTTGAATTCGTCGCCTTCTAATTTACACTTATGAATTAATCTCCATGTTCTGTTGTTCTCCGATTTGATTTGCTCTCGCAACTTTTCTGTTTTCCCTTACTCTCCATTTTCTCTCCATTTTACGAATCCTCATTATCGTTTTCCGTTTTCACCTCGCCTTCTAAGTTACAGTTATAAATTAATCTCCATGTTCTACGGTCATTATTTGTTTCCTTTTCTGTTTTCCTTTACTCCATTTTTCCTATCCTATTACGAAATAGTTTCCCATTATCGTTTTCCGTTTTTGAATTTGTCGCCTTCTAAGTTACAGTTATGAATTAATCTCCGTGTTCTGTGGTACTCCGATATGATTGGCACTCGCAAATTTTCTGTTTTCCCCTTACTCTCCATTTCTCCTGACCTATTACGAATTACTCTCCGTCATTATCGTTTTCCGTTTTGAATTCGTCGCATTCTTATGAATTTCTACATGTTCTGTGGTACTCGATATTTTGCTTTCGCAATCTGTTTTCCTTACTCTCCATTTTCTCCTTGTACTCCATTATCGATTTGATTTGCTCTCGCAATGAATTAATCTTTTCTGTTTTCCTATGATTGGCTCCAAACTTTTCTCCTGACCTGACCTGTTACGAATTACTCTCCGTCATTATCGTTTTCCGTTTTGAATTAGTCGCCTTCTAAGTTACAGTTATGAATTAATCTCCATGTTCTGTTGTACTCCGATTTGATTTGCTCTCGCAACTTTTCTGTTTTCCCTTACTCTCCATTTTCTCCTATCCTATTACGAATTACTCTCCATCATTATCGTTTTCCGTTTTTCAATTCGTCGCCTTCTAATTTACAGTTATTTAATCTCCCATGTTCTGATGTTCTCCGATTTGATTTGCTCCATGTTTTCTGTTTTCGGTACTCCATTTTCTCCTGACCTATTACGAATTATGTCATTATCGTTTTCCGTTTTGAATTTGTCGCCTTCTTTGAATTAATCTCCATGTTCTGTGGTACTCCGATATGATTGGCACTCTCAACTTTTCTGTTTTCCTGAACTCCATTTTCTCCTGACCTATTAAGAATTACTCTCCGTCATTATCGTTTTCCGTTTTGAATTTGTCGCCTTCTAAGTTACAGTTATGAATTAATCTCCATGTTCTGTGGTACTCCGATATGATTGGCACTCCAACTTTTTCTGTTTTCCGATCTCCATTTTCTCCTGACCTATTACGAATTACTCTCCGTCATTATCGTTTTCTTTTGAATTCTTCTAATTTACACTTATGAATTAATCCATTTCTCCTGTTCCTTTGATTTGCTCTCGCAACTTTTCTGTTTTCTTACTCTCCTCCTGACCTATTATTATCATTTTCGTTTCGTTTTGAATTAGTCGCCTTCTAATTTACAGTTATGAATTAATCTCCATGTTCTCTGGTACTCCGATATGATTTTTTCTGTTTTCCCTTACTCTCCATTTTCTCCTGACCTATTACGAATTACTCTCCGTCATTATCGCTTTTCCGTTTTTTGCGTCGCCTTCTTATTTACAGTTATGAATTAATCTCCATGTTCTCTTGTACTCCGATTTGATTTGCTCTCGCAACTTTTCTGTTTTCCCTTACTCTCCATTTTCTCCTGACCTATTACGAATTACTCTCCGTCATTATCGTTTTCCGTTTTGAATTAGTCGCCTTCTAAGTTACAGTTATGAATTAATCTCCATGTTCTGTTGTACTCCGATTTGATTTGCTCTCGCAACTTTTCTGTTTTCCCTTACTCTCCATTTTCTCCTATCCTATTACGAATTACTCTCCATCATTATCGTTTTCCGTTTTCAATTCGTCGCCTTCTAATTTACAGTTATGAATTAATCTCCATGTTCTGTGGTACTCCGATATGATTTGCTCTCGAAACTTTTCTGTTTTCCCTTACTCTCCATTTTCTCCTGAACTATTACGAATTACTCTCCGTCATTATCGTTTTCCGTTTTGAATTTGTCGCCTTCTGAGTTACAGTTATGAATTAATCTCCGTGTTCTGTGGTACTTCGACTATGATTTCTCCATTTTCTGTTTTCCCTTACTCTCCATTTTCTCCTGACCTATTACGAATTGGTCATTATCGTTTTCCGTTTTGAATGCGTCGCCTTTTCTTTTTTCCCTTAATCTCCATTTCTCTTGTACCTCCGATTTGATTTGCGCTCTCCTTTTCTGTTCCTTATCGTTTTCCGTTTATTACGAATTCGTCGTCATTATCGTTTTCCGTTTTGAATTAGTCGCCTTCTAAGTTACAGTTATGAATTAATCTCCATGTTCTGTTGTACTCCGATTTGATTTGCTCTCGCAACTTTTCTGTTTTCCCTTACTCTCCATTTTCTCCTATCCTATTACGAATTACTCTCCATCATTATCGTTTTCCGTTTTCAATTCGTCGCCTTTTAATTTACAGTTATGAATTAATCTCCATGTTCTGTGGTACTCCGATATGATTGGCACTCGCAACTTTTCTGTTTTCCCTTACTCTCCATTTTCTCCTGACCTATTAAGAATTACTCTCCATCATTATCGTTTTCCGTTTTGAATTAGTCGCCTTCTAAGTTACAGTTATGAATTAATCTCCATGTTCTGTTGTACTCCGATATGATTGGCACTCGCAACTTTTCTGTTTTCCCTTACTCTCCATTTTCTCCTGACCTATTACGAATTACTCTCCGTCATTATCGTTTTCCGTTTTGAATGCGTCGCCTTCTTATTTACAGTTATGAATTAATCTCCATGTTCTCTTGTACTCCGATTTGATTTGCTCTCGCAACTTTTCTGTTTTCCCTTACTCTCCATTTTCTCCTGACCTATTACGAATTACTCTCCGTCATTATCGTTTTCCGTTTTGAATTAGTCGCCTTCTAAGTTACAGTTATGAATTAATCTCCATGTTCTGCGGTAATCCGATATGATTTGCTCTCGCAACTTTTCTGTTTTCCCTTACTCTCCATTTTCTCCTATCCTATTACGAATTACTCTCCATCATTATCGTTTTCCGTTTTGAATTCGTCGCCTTCTAATTTACAGTTATGAATTAATCTCCATGTTCTGCGGTACTCCGATATGATTTGCTCTCGCAACTTTTCCAGTTTTCTTTAGTCTCCATTTTCTCCTATGCCATTACAAGTTACTGTCGATCATTATCGTTTCCCGTTTTGAATCACTTCTATGTTACAGTTATGAATTAATCTCCATGTTCTATTGTACTTCGTTATGATTTGCTCTCGCTTTCTTTTTTCCTTTACTCTCCATTTTCTCCTGTCCTATTACTAGTTAATCTCCATTATTGTCCTTTCCTGTTTTGAATTAGTTGCCTTCTAATTTACAGTCATTAATTGCTCTCCATGTTTTGACGTACTCCGATATGAATTGCTCTCGCAACTTTTCTGTTTTCCCTTACTCTCCATTTTTTCCTATCCTATTACGAGTTAATCTCCGTCATTGTCCTTTCCTGTTTTGAATTAGTTGCCTTCTACATTACAGTTATAAATTACTCTCCATGTTCTGCAGTACTCCGATATGAATTGCTTTCGCAATTTTTCTGTTTTCCTGTGATATCCATTTTCTCATATCCTATTACGAATTACTCTCTATCATTTTCGTTTCCTCTCGCGTAATTTTTCATTACGCGCCTTCTCTTTTTTTCGGCATTGCTAATTATTCTCATTCCTTTTATGAATTTTACGAGTCATTTTCTTTTTCATTTACGAGTTTGTTTCCATTTTGAAATCGTAATGATAGAAAGTAATTCGTTTCATTTTCGTTTCTTCATTACACATTTCTTTCCATATTTTTCACTTCTCAGTTGAAAGTTAATATTCACCGTTTTCCTTTCCTCCTCATCAATTTCAAACCATCATTTTGCTTTCTCCTTACTAATTATTTTTCGCCGTTTCTCTTTCGCCTATATCCTCCCATTTTCTGTGTCTCTTTACTCGAATTAGTCTCCATCTTTTTTGTTCCCTAGTTAATATTTACTCGCCATTATTTACGTCTGTCCGCTCCGAATTACGCTCCTGTTTCCTTTAAATGTTTTTTATAACTCCACATCATTGCCGTTTGCTTTTGCATTTACTCCCTAAGCCTCCAAGTTAGGGTTACCAGCTGAGTAATGCTTTTTGCCTTCGTCAGAAAGAATTTCAGGTAAATGGATAAAAAAATAAAAGAAACAGAGGAAATTTAAATGCAAAGTTTTAAATGTAATTATTTCCCCATTACGAAATACATCCATTTTTTACAATTTTCGCGCCTTCATTTCAACATTAACATTTACTCTCGATCATTTCTCTGTAACATTTACGAATTATTTTTCCTGTTTATCATTTCATCTTTGCAAACGGCTCAACCTCGCTTTCAATTTCACTTTACGCATTACTCTCCTTTTATTTCCATTCAACATTACAATTTATTCTCTTTTCTCCTTTCAAATTGCTATTTTCTCGACATCATTTTCACTTCCCTGTTACCAATTACTCTCTCTCTCTCTCTCTCTCTCTCTATATATATATATATATATATATATATATATATATATATATATATGTCTTAATTTCAGTGTTACTAATTGCTCTCCCTCAGTTTTCTATGTTACGAATTACACCCTATTTGTTTCACTTCAATATTACATATTACAGTCCCTAATTTTAATTCCCCTTTACGAATTAACTTCCTTCTATATTATTTCCATCTTACTAACTACTCTTCTTCATTTCAGCTTCTTCTTTAAGAATTATCCTCCATGTTTTTTATTTCAAGTAATTAATTAATCTTCATCATTTACGTTTCAAAGTTAAGAATTACTCTCTAACATTTCAGTTTCCCTTTATTTATTACTGTCCACCATTTCCATTTCACTTAACGAAATAATCTTCATCTTTTTGTTTCTCTTTTTACTCGCCATCATTTTTTATTCCCATTACGAATGAGCTTCCTGCCTCATACATTTCCCCCTGACAAATTCATTTCAATCCGTTTTGATTCCCAATTAAAACTTATTGTTTATTTCCGCTTTCTTTACTAAATACTCTCGAACATTTTTGTTTGTTCATTAGGAATCACTCGCCATTATTACCATTTTCTTAGTTACGAATTACTTTCCCTGTTTTTAGTTTCAGTTTTACAAATTACTCTTTATCATTCTCGTTTCCGCTTAACGTTTTACTCTCCTGGTATTTCGTTTCAACTTCACTAATTATTTTCCCAAATTTCCGCTTCCACGAATGAAGTACTCTCCATCATTTCCTCAGACCCGTTACTAATATGTCTACATCTTTTTCGTATCCTCTAATTATACTCTTTTTTTTGTTTGTTTTGTTTCCCGCTACGAATTACTTTCCATCTGTTTTGTTTTAATATTGCTAATCATCATTTTCATTCACATTTTTACTCAATATTCTCCTTATTTTTCGTTTCAACTTTACTAAATACTATACATATTTTTGTTTTCCCGTTACGAATAACTGTTTCTTTTTTGTTTCATCATTACGAATTACTCTCTATTGTTTCAGTTTCATCTTTAAAAAAAATCATTTTAGTTTCTCTCCATCATTTCAGTTTCCTCATTACAATTTTTACTTCTTCTGCTTAATTCCACCACTAATATTTAGTCTTCTTTATTTGTCTTTCCTATTTACGAATCATTCTTCATGTTTCTCGTTTCAACATTTGTCACCATATTTTTCCCTTTACGTATTACTTTCCTTCTTCCATTGAACGTTATAAATTACTCTCCTTTATTTTCGTTGTAATGTAAATTGCTTTATATCATTTCCATTTCCCGTTACGAATTAATCTTCCTTATTTTCCTCGTTACAAATTATTCCGTTTCGTTTCAATTTTGTTAATTACTGTCCGTCATTTTCATTTCCCCTTAACATTTTGCTCTTGTGCTCTTTTTGTTTCAACCCCCCGCTAATTATTGTTCATAATTTTCGTTTTCCTCTCTATCATTTCCTCTGCTCTGTTAATTATAATTCTCCCTCTTTTTAGTTTCTTTTAATTACTAGCCGTCATTTCATTTTAATGTTGCAAATTATTCTCCATCTGTTTCGTTCTACCTATTGCAAATCTGTGCACCTAGAAAGCTTGTCTTGCTAGATCAGTTACCCTACTTTCGGCCTTGTATCACATCTAAGCTACCCTTAGAAAATCACTACCTATTGCTAATTACTCCCCATCTATTTCGTTCTACCATTTTCAAATTACTTTCCTTTTCTCCGTTACGATTTCCTCTAAACCATTTTATATTCTCGTCTGGAATTACTGTCCTTTAGTTTCGACTTTAAGAATTCCTTTTCATCATTTCAGTTTCCTCCTTATACTTTTCAATCCTTCATTTTAACTATTTGCTCTCCATTATTTCTTTCCTATTTGCGAATTATTCTGTTTCTCCTTCCAATTTTGAAAATTTTTCACCATCTTTTTCACTTTTCCAGTCAATGTTACAAATTACTCTCCTTTTTCTTTCCAACGATACCGATTGCTTTCTATTATATCCCGTTACGAATTACTCCTCCTCTGTTTCGTTTCAATTTTGTTAATCATTTTCGTTTCCCTTACAAATTTCACACCTTCATTTTCGTTTCCTCATTTATGAATCGTTTCCATCTTTACGTACTAGTCATCATCTCATCATACCGCCATGACGAACTGGTCTTCATCTTTTCATTCTCCAGTGACTCCCCCCACCACCGTTACGAATTTTTCTCCATAGATTTTCATTTGCACGTTACGAATTATTCCTCATCTTTTTCTTTTAAAAATGTGATAAACCAAAATACAAACCAGATTATGCGTGCGGAGACACTGTACAAGCTTGCTTAACAATAAACAAACTACATTTTGAGATTTAGTTGCAGTTTATAGGTCAATCGATTGCTTCCCTTCGATCAAAAGATTCACTTTTAACTAATGTGTTTTAGCAATCAAGAAAATGGTTAAAAAAAAAAAAAAAACAATTTGCTGACGGCATTTCAGTGTTGGAAAAGTGATCCAATAAAATATAACAGTTGAAAGATTTTTGACGTGTCCTTGTCTTTTTTAGCTGTCAAAGTGATCATTTCGTGGCCGGAAAGGCCTAGACAACAGATAAGAAAGAAACATTACAAGTGAGACTATGGGATTGTAGCGGCAAAGTAAAAAAAAAGAAAAAAAGATGAATCCAAGGAATGAGAACGCGAGTAGGTAAGGGAGGAATAATAACAACTATCCAGCATCTAATGAACATAAATAAGCCTCCAAGTTAGGGTTGACAGCCGAGCAATGCTTTTTACCCTCGACAGAAAGAAACTGAGGCACATAGATTAAAAAAATAAAGGCAGCAAAGGAAAGGAGGTTTAAGTGAGAGGTTTTTAAATGTAGATCGTAAAACATTCCGGTCAAGTTGAACAACGATTATCTTATTTCTGTTTTCTTGACCAAATACATAAGCGACACAGTTGTAAACTGATGAGCTTGTTAACGAATGAAAATGCATTCTCTCTCTCTCTCAGACACATTCTCCCACTCTCAGACACACATTCTCCTTTCTCTCTCTCTCAAACACACATTCTCTCTCTCTCTCTCTCTCAAACACACATTTTCCTCTCTCTCTCCCCCTCTCACAAACACATTATCCCTCTCTATCTCTCACACCTCTCTCTCTCGTTCTTCCTTTTCTCTCTTTTTTCTATCTATGAATGCTGTTCACACAATAAATAACATCTGTCTCATAAAAAGAAAAAAGTATTTAATTTAAGAATCTTATATTTAATTCATGAGGTCATTTTTCTACTGCTTTAAAGATTATTTATAAAATTAACATTTACGAATTTCTAATTCATGCATTGGTAAATTGATAACTTTTCATTTTCGATTTTATCTATTCCGCCGGAAAAATCGGTGTATCACTTTTTCCGTACACCTTTTGTCTTTTTGAGCACAAGATGACAAATAATTAAATGTCCCAAAATCATGCAACTTCCTTTATCAACGATTAATAGATAGATAGATAGATAGATAGATAGATAGATAGATAGATAGATAGATAGATAGATAGATAGATAGATAGATAGATACTTTGTTTATCTCCTGGAAACCATCTGAGTAACCTACCACCTTACATTATCATAGTCAGAATCTAACACGAACAAACATACACGTACGCAAGCACACACATAGATAGATAGATAGATAGATAGATAGATAGATAGATAGATAGATAGATAGATAGATAGAACTAATTCTGGAAAAAGACATTTTTCTTTATACTAAAGTTCATCCATTACAAGACTCGTGAAAGATGTGTGTGATATGACTGAAAGAGTTGGAAGGAAGTGAAGTGAAGAATCCTTATTTTCATTGGAATGATAAAGATTGAGCCTTGAATTAAAGAGGTTAACAATGTAACCTCTTCAAGGAAGTATCTATACAGAGGAAATGAAGGTGACTCGACTCTGTGGAACTAGCTTTGCTTGTCTTAGTTGGCAAGTTCGGAACTGCTAGAACTAAAGAATGCAAGACATCCGAACATTTGCCATAGAAATAGCGATAGAGTAGTATCCCTACTCTATCGTTATTTTCTTGCAACGTTGCATCAGTAGAAAATAGGCTACAAAGTGGAGAATATGTTTTACCCAACAAGACTGCGTATTACTGTTTTGATATCAATCAAGGCTAGAATGTGTGTATTGAGCAGCTCCTGCTCAAATATAGCTGCAATATTCCATTTTTGCTATAATCTGACCCCTGTAAAGATCAAATATGACCGAAGTCAAGTAATTTCTGAACTGATGGAATGAGCTTGTAGGACATCAAAAATTGATAAACCATTAGGAAAAATTTATATAATTATCTATTCATCTGTCTTTTCATTATCATAAAATTAAAAAAAAAATAACTAAGTAAATTCAACCAGAGTAAAAATTAAAATAAATGAATTAACTTAAAATGAAATTAACTGAAGGATTATTAAAAAATAAACATTTTTCTCAAGTGAATAAAAATTCCAAAATTCTACTCTAATTAAAAGAGAAACACGAAAATGTATGGAAAATGCTTTAATCGCCAGATCATCCACAGTAAATTTACGTCCAGGTTCTTACAACATTTCATCTTTCTTGGCAGATCTTTTGTTATCATCATGTCGGATATTTCATAACAAATTAATGGAAACATGAAGAAAAGGAAAAAAAAAGCTAAATGAAATCGGTTAGACTATACATATACCAAAACATATATTTTTAAACATTAAATCTAAATTTAAAATTATCAGTGTCCTTTCTCTTTCATACACATGTGTAGTCAGATCAACGTAAACATTATTTTAGTCTAAAGAACGAAGTGTATCACAAGAAAATTTTTCCACTTTGTCATAGTTTTTCCAAAAAAAAAGCAATGTATCAAATATTTATATTTACTAGTTTATATACATAATAAATGTTTTTACATACTTTAAAATACTGTCTCCTGTTGTGAAAGATATGTAATGTGGGTTTGTTTTTCATCATTTTCACGTTGAATATTTTTCTTACAATGACTGCCAAATTGCATTTGGGTGTTAATTAATATTTGTCATATGTTATTTCGCTTGTTTGTAATGTGAGGATCGATATGAAGGAAGTTTCGAATGAGATAGTTTAGTGCATGTGTGACTACTGTAAGAATTTATTGTTAATTTCCTTATTGATATTGGAAATGCAATCTTTGGAAGATTGTATTTCACACACATACACACAAACACACACACACATATATAGAGAGACAGACAGAGAGAAAGAGAGAGAGGGAGACTCGTGAACCTATAAAATATAATATCTCATTTAACTCCCAATCCATATATACTTTGATTAGAAAGAACCGACAAGGTCTGTCTGTTTAATTTTTTATTATATTTTCCAATTTTCGGAGAAGATACTGAGTATTGTACTCGAACTTGCGGATAAACTGTCCGAAGTTCATATTTCGTTATTTCCTTTTCAAGGTCTTTCGGTTCTAAAATATAATAAAATGACAGACCTTATCGGTTTTTTAATCGAAATTGTTTTGATGGATAGTTGCTCTCTCTATCTCTGTATATATATATGTATATATATATATATATATATATGTGTGTGTGTGTGTGTGTGTGTGTGTGTGTGTGTGTGTGTGTGTGTGTGTGTGTGTGTGTGTGTGTGTGTGTGTGTGTGTGTGTGTGTGTGTGTTGGGGAAATTGTACGACAAAGTAGAAAAAGTTTACTTGTGACACGTTTCGTCCTTTAAGACTTCATCGGGCTAAATTTGTTATGCTGGTGCGACTACACATGATGGGAATTTTTTTAATCTAGCTGATTTCATTTAGAAAAGTTTTTTTTTTTCCGTCGCTTTTGTTAGTAGATATACTACACTGTGCTAACAAAGTTATGCCAGGAATGGTGAAATGTTATAAGAGCAGAACATTTTAAATTCCCAGCATGAATAACAAATTTAGTCCGATAAAATAATGATGGACGAAACTCGTCACAAGAAAACTTTTTTCCACTTTATTATACATTTTTCACCAATATTGTTCTTGATATATAAAAATATATATCGTCATCTCATATATATATATATATATATAGAGAGAGAGAGAGCAGAGACAGAGACAGAGACAGACACAGAAATATTATGCGTATGGGATTATGTGTGTGCAAAAATTATGTAAATTAACCAACGAAAATGATTCAGATTTGTTCAATTTTAAATATAATAAAGATTATTTGCGCAATCAACTCCATAAAAATTAATAAAATGCCTCTTATATTATGCGATAGCATTATATTTTATTGATAATTATGAATATTTATGAAATATAAAAATATCAAATTTAGATTCTATGAACTGATACAAACTATAAAATTATGATAGATTATCATTTTGTTCGTGTAAAAACCGCGTTCTGTGTATTGTACAAGAATAAAATTTAATTGTAATCAAAGTCACATATTATTTTCTTTCCTATAGTGTAAATTTTTAATCTCTTAAATTCGTTTATAAGGCAATTCTTAATCATACTGTGATAATTCTGTTATTCATTTTTGATATTGTTCATTAAATAAGATGCATGCAGTTACAAACCACAGGAATTTCTGAATTTAAACGTGAACCCTATGTTTGAAGACTAAAAGTTTGAGATCCAGTAAGCACAAAGTTCGTAGGCCCAAACGCAACCACCGGATGAAGTTTCTTTCGCTTCATAGTCAGCCTCCTATTTGTAGAACTAGCAAATAACGATTGCGAACAAATCTCAAAAGTGATATAAATAAGAAAAAAATAAGACTGAACATTTGCAAACCAAGAAACGCTTTTGATTTTTAAGAATAACGAATATATCGCTTATGCTCTTTGTAATCATTTAGAAAATAATGTAATATCTAATCTTCTGCCTGGCAATGAACGTTGAACAATCTCCTTAGCAAAGATTAATAAATATTATCATTAACAAAAATACCTTTCAGATACAGTAAGGTAATTATTTACTGATTTTTATTCTTTAGATAATTGCTTTATCTTCCCACGCCACAGACCAATCACGTGTGACAATTTCATATATTTACATTTTTTGAATTTCTCCAACACGTCTCCGATTTGTCTTATTTTATTAATTCCTCTTAATCTTGAACTTTTCAGTGTTTGCCGTCGAACGGGGAGCAATGAATTTCGTGTGAGTCACTCCTAGATTGGCGTGAGAACATGATGAACCGAAACAGTCATCGTTATTTGACTCCTTGCGACCGACAGACGCCATACTCTTCACATCTTCTCTTCTGGATAGCGACGTCCTGTTGCTTGTCCGAGCTGGCCACACGTTCTCACCCACACGTTCTCCATCTTGTGGCTTCACACACACACACACACACACACACACACACACACACACACACACACACACACATGTATGTGTTCTTTCGCACAAACCCTTACACTGACCATAAATATATTTCTTCCTTTCTTTGTACGATAATACTTCATTTTTCTTATTATGCCTTTAATGAAGTCAAATCATTACAAGTGCGAATTCTTACAATAAGCAAAATATTGTTAATCGGAAAATTGTTCTATGTCTTAATTAGAATTGTAAGCACTATAGACTTTCAGTTAAATGAGTCGATGGAATAGAAAACGCTTCATCATAAGCAACATAATATCAACAACAATGACAAATAATATTAATAATAATAATAATAATAATAGACGTCAGCAGTGTTGAAATTTGCGATGAGACTGACGAATATGCTAGACATTTCAGTAAGTACTTCCAATAAAAAGCGACATCTAAGGTTTAAAATGGATTTAAAAAAATGAAAAAAATCTTTCTTGAAGCTTATACTTTAGTTTTAATTTCAATAGATTATATTTAATATTTCCAATAAGTAAAATATTTTGCTGTGTTTAAAAACTAATTTAAATTGATTGGAATGAGATTTTTTAAATCGCCCAAATCATCCATATTGACAAATATGGGGGAGGGGTAACAGATGCAAAAAATATATATATTTTTACCATGATTTTCTAAAAAGGAAATGTTTCTAAAATAATTTCATTCATTTATGAATAAGTCCTGAAAATTTCATTAAAATCCAACACTTATTTGATTTTATTTGAAAGAGACGCGTAAATTTGCCATATTAATTAATGCCCCCCCCTTTGGCACAAAAAATAAATCCTTAACCCAAATTTCGAATGTTCTAAATAAGATTAGAACATAATCCTATTGTTTTTTCTCTTAATAAATAAGATTTTGACGGTAAAACTTTGTTTTTTTTTTTTTTAATTCCGGTCATTTTTTCATCATGTTTTAGCAAATCTTTGGGGCTACCTAAATTTGAGGTGATTTTTTGACACTCAATCTCCATCAGTAACTGTCAGACATTACATGTGCACATGAAAATATATAAAACACTAATAATAAATTGTTTAACATAATAACTGGAGTAATTTGAACAGTCTTCAAAGCTTTGCAAAGAATATAGAATTATCGGAAAATGGAAGAAGAATAACAAACCATCCGATAGCATTGATAAAAACAAAATACTGAATTGAATGCTGGAATATTAAGAAGACACCTACTGTAAATCAATCTCAAGTGAAGGTTAACAGTTTCTTCTAATGGATAAAAATCATTATCATCATCATCATCATCATCAGTAGTAATCATAATAGTAGTTACCATTATTATTAGTAGTAATAACAATAATTACTACTATCCTTAATAATAATAATAATAATAATAATAATTAAAAATAATAATAATAATAATAATAATAATTTTTGGGGTTTTCTTGAAGAAATCTTTTCGGATTAGTAAATAAAAACGAGTGCTTTCTCTCCCAGACCTGAATGTTTCATCTTTACATAAAGAGTAACTTGTAAGTGTATATAAATATTTTCATATATGCTTTTTGAAAAAAATGAAATAAAAAACATTATTGATGAATAATGATATGCCTGAGACGATAATTATAATTTTCCAAAAAATACTAATTTTAATACTAATACTAATTTTAGAATGAAGGCATGAAGAAGCAATCAAAAAATTAACTTCAGTCATTTCTCTTGAATAAAATGAAAAATGATTGTCATTGAGAACAGGTCTAAGCGTCGTTCACGTTGTTTGACTTTGTCATCCTGTCGCTATTCCTATGGCCGGCATAACGACTACATTGAATAATAATTAATAATGCTCCCCCAGGCATGGCTCTCAGGGTGAATTAAACTGGATTATGGTAAATACCTCGTTCATTACCATATATTTGCTTGTCAGTTATTTGGCCATAACCACTTGGGTTTGTCCTTTAGGGACTGACTCTTCTCTGTTTCCATGAGTGGTCAATATCAGACGGTATGTGAAGGTATTTCTAACCCGTGTAAGATTATGCACCGCTTTTATCAAAACCTGTCACTATAACGCGCCTATTTTGTTGTGATGCATATACCCATATCAAGGTTGATCAATATGGTGGGCATATTGGGCCCCGTAACTCTGCTGGCGTTCTACTCTCTCAATCAATATTAATAATAATTATGATTTTGAAAGATTTTATCTACTTATTTATCACAAATATGTAACTTAATATTGTATTTTTAAAACCACGATCGATTTTAAGAGAATCTTTGTTTATCATGAACAGGAAGTTTATTAAAAAAATATATAAACTGTAAAAACATGCTTAAACTATTTCAGAAATAAATTACTAGACAAGCAGCCATCGCTTCCGCTATTTTACTTAGCGATCTCTGTTTGTGCCGCTAACAGTTACATGTGCCGCTCACACCTCATAATTATTTCCCATTAGATGGTATATATGTTATAAAACAACATTTTTTTTAAATAGATAATATCTTTTAATAGATAATATCTTTTAATTGCTAAATCTATATAGAACAAAAGATTATATTAGACGTAAACGTTTAACAGTAAGTCAGTTTCATTTATTTGTAATGACTGGGTTTCACATATAATATCATGCGAGTGGAGCTCAAGAAACTAAGCAGAGTCCTAAAAACAATTCAATCAAAGTTTCTCACAAAACGCTAAGCAGATAAACACAAATTAACTTAGTTTCAAGCCAAAGTTAAGAAGAGTCTTTCTCCGTGCTGATAAGTTTAATACTTTTGTGAAATAAATATATTTGTTGTTGCCATGGTAAGAATTATTCTCCAGCTTTTGCTTCTCCGATTGCACAATGCAGAAGCGAATATTACTATCATCTAAAAAATCAAATTAGTTTTAGAAAATGATATAGACCAATAGCAATATATGGTAACGTTAAAAACTTTAGTCCTGTGGCGTTCAGCACGAACCAGGTGTTTGTAAAAAAATATTAGTGTTCCTCTTTTTTGAAACAATAGAAAACCGTTTGTTTTTTTTTTATTAAAATTTTGTACACGCTTAATATATTTATTGACATGGAAGTCATTTTTCTAAGTTTGGAAAGCTACTTGCGATTCTCTCAATTCAACTTCTTTCGTCGTTCAAACCCAACATATGAACGCAAAACTCTGATGCCAGGACTTAAATAATGGATAGATAATTCTAACATTAAGTAAAACGCAATGAAAAAGAAATAAAAATATCTTCATAAAAAAAACACGTTAAGAGGATATTCTATATTTTATCTTTCTTCTTTTTCAAATTAAGAATTTTATTTTATAGAATTTTATATTCATATTTTTTAACGAATTCAAAAGATTTTCAAGACGTCGAAAAAAATCGGAATGTCTAAAGAATTCTACTTTAGAGTCAGTGACAGAAAAAAAATCAACCAACTGCCAAACTGTCTTCAAGACCAAAGAATTAAAATGAGATTCCAAAACGCTTGGCTCTCGTCAAGATTCTCGCTGTAACAAAAATATTCCCAGAATTCTCCTTTTGGCTAACATTCTGATAACCTGTTCCAAAACGTGGTTATTGATACTTCTTAAAAAAGGAATTTTCTCTCGGCACCACAAATACTTTCTCTGACGATTGATACTCCTTTCCTATCAAACTGATTTCCCTTCCTCCATTACACAAACATAGAAACGGACAATTGGGACAGTCGTTGTGCTTATTAATTGAGTCATTTTCTTTCGTCACTTAATGCCAAATACATAAAAAAAAAAACAAATTGCAGCAATACAAATATCACGCTGTATCAAAAGTCTTTTCAGTTTTTAAAGATCTTTACTACAATTTTGTTATGTACTAAATAGTTCCATTCTACTATTAGAATTATTATTATACACATCATTATCATAGCAATATTATTGTTATGCTTATCCTTATCAGTACTACTTAGATGTACGTTATATTTCAGATGTTATCATGGTGAATATACAGTGAGGGGAAACAAATATTCATACACATAAAATTTTTTAATTTATTGTATTTCCAACTCATGAATAAATATACTTTTCATATAATTAACTGTACGCAAATTCATAATAAGTAAATATCCATAGAAAACAGAAAACAATTTGATTTAATAGTAATAAATACCATTTATCTATTTTAGTGGGTGAAAAAAATCGTACGGTGCAAATTTCAAATTTTAAAACTTTTAAATTGCTTTAATACTCTAGATTATTCAAGTGGAATATTCTAAAATGTTTCAATAATGTTATCAGTAGTCATTTTTAACCTAAAAAATAAAAACAGAGCATTCTGTAATTGATATTCCTGCAAGAAGGTTATCATCATGGCAAAATGTAAAGAATTGGCAAATTCGCAAAAAGAATTGATTGTTAGCTCTGGAAAAGGGTAAAACTTACAGGAAAATCTCAGACAACCTGAATATTCCATTTACTGCCATTAGTTCATTCATTGCTAGATATAAAAAAAAAGTTAAAACTGTTGAAAACCAAAGAAGAACAGGTGACAGCTGCAAGATCTTCGAGGAAATTAATGCGTCAAATTGAACAAACTCATCAAGTGTTTCAGGATGATTTGCTTTTATCAGGAATCTGTGTAGTGTATTGTTACCTATCACATCTACTCCTCTCTACCTATTGTGATAAAGGTCTAATCAAGAGCCAATCTGCAGGAGCTAACTTAAATGCCGCCCGATAGCAATTAAGTAATATATATATATATATATATATATATATATATATATATATATATATATATATATATATATATAATATAATATATGACACACACACACACACACACACACACACACACACACACACATATATATATATATATATATATATATGAACCTAAAGAGCCAGGTAAACCTACCTAGGTTTTACCTATACGGATCGTCATGGTCAACTAGCCAATGAGGTAAGGGTCGAACAGAATATAACAACAACCATAACCATGTGACTAAAAAAAAATCAACCAAGTAAAACCGTAACTCAACAACGAAGGGGGGTATGTTTTTATGCAATAACGGAACGAAAAAACAAAACAACAAAAAGAAAACTATTCTAATAACCAGCGTTTCCTATGTCTACACCTACTCAGGATTTCAGATTTTAGATTTAATAAAATATTGTTTTTTTTTATACATAGCAATAGCTAACTTTTCCTCTGTGCATAGTGAACAAAATTTATCACCTGCTTTATACCTGTGACATTTTTTTTAATATTTCCCATTTCAAAATGGCGTCTTTATTATCCTCTTATTTGACTTTCCATACAAAAGTGGATAAAGTGGTGCTATGTTTTGTATGTTTCATTATTAAAACTACTAAGGTGGTTATAGTATCGTGCTTTAAAATTATTTTGAGTAGATCCTATATGGACCTTAGGATTTTTATCAGTATTATTTGGTTTATCCTTATATATTTTTACTTGGTATACCACGCACTCTTCTTGGCACTTGTCCTGGAGGGGGCAGGCTTCCTTATTCCTACAATTACACTTGGTGGGGTGTCGCACGTGGTTTGTCCGTAATCTATTAATTAAACTGGTCACATTAGGCATACAACTATAGCTTAATTTGACGCAGATTTTATTAAAGATTTTATACAACCTATTAGATTGTGGGTAATTCTCTTTAAGTAGTCTAAAAAATATTTTGCCTATGTTGGTTTTCACCGCTGAATTATAGGGGGGTACCATAATATTTTTCTACTTCTGGTTTTATATTTACTTTGTGTTCTAAGGTTATCATTCATATCATTATATTCTAATTTAATATCATGTCCACTATTCTTTAGAGCTTGTTCATAGATTATTTTATTTTTGTTAAAAATATTATTATTCGATGAGTTAGTGGACAATCTGTGATTAATACCTTTAGGTATCTGTTTCAAAATATGTGCCGGGTGGTTAGAACCTACGTCGATATATTGTGGGTACTGATTATCCTTTCTATACGGTGAAATTGTACCATCACGTAAATCCAGCATAATGTCCCAGTAATGGGTAACCTTCAAGTTTATTTCTATATCCAGGTTAAATCTGAATTTTTTAAACAACCAGTGAAGTTTCTTTCGGATTACGTCACATTTCCTAGGGTTACTTTTGTCTACAATAATTAATCCCTCGTCCCTGTACAGACCATGGTTGCTAGGATCTATATATTTATTTAAATTGTTAAGTAGGAGGCATCCGATCAATTCACATACCTCTGCACCATCATATGCCCCCATAGGATTGTCAAAATTGCCTTTATCACCTTTTTTAATCCATAATTTGTTATTGTGGAACAATAATGATTTACGGCAATATTTAATCAGATTAATTTTATCGCTAGAAATTGATATAAATTCTTTAGCTAATAGTAAGGCTTCATCAAGTGTTTTTTCAGTGATCAATGGGTAGAATTCTTTTATGTTATATTTAATGACGGAACATTGTTTTTTTTTATCGTAACTCTTAAACCATTCGATATAATCGTAGGTGGAACGCCATTGATTAATATTTAAGAATGTTCTTAACGATTCGCATATTTCTTGTAAGATTATTTTGCTAATCTAACCCAACTGTGTTTTAGTGGGGGTTTATAAGTTGGCATTTAGGATTATTCAGAAAGTTGTTTTTATGATCTTTAATTGTTATAAAACATTTTTTTACACTAATTTTTTCAACCCTATTTTATAAGTTAAATTTATTGGCTAATATGATAGCTTCTCTATTCAACTCAGTTTCTAGATTAGCGGGGCTTTTTTTATAATACTTAATTACCTCTTTATTAAGAATATTATTATATTTATTTGGGATTATCTTGTAAAAAAATTTGGATTTTTCTGCTTTTACGAAAACATTCTTGTTATTTTTTATATCTTTCTTTGCTAATTTGTTGTTGTATATTATTAGTAATCTTTCTATACCGTATTGTTTTAATTAATCCGATTAACTCGGACTCAAATTTATCTAATTCCTTAATATGTGGTGGGTGGGCATAGGTTTTAAAACCATACGATTCGATGGTTTGATGTTTATTAAGGTTATTATTAATGAAGAAATGCGATTTCCATCTCATATTCTTTATGAAGGATTCTATCTTCTTCAATAAATGAGTACCCTACGTCTATCGATGTAACATCTGTGTGCATATATATATATATATATATATATATATATATATATATATATATATATATATATATATATATATATATATATATATATATATATATATATATATATATATATATATATATATATATATATATATATATATATAATGAAGTAATATATCTAATATAGGTATCTTAAATAATCCACCAAAAAAACAGCATAGCATGATGAAAAAGGTATCAAACTTAATAAAAACAAAGTTTTATCGCCAAAATGTTTGTTATTATTAAAAGGAAAGACCAAAGTAATTTTTATCATTTTCTAAAAGTGTTTAATTGTTTTTAGCACGTTCAAAATTTTGGTTAAAAATCTTATTTTTTTACGTCAATTTTTTCATTTAGCATTATTTTTTAGTGCATTTTCAGTTGAAAAACACATTAATTTGAAATTCTTGCAAAAATCAAATAATTGTCGGATTTTAATAAAACTTTCAGAACTTATGAATGAAATTATTTTAGAAGTGTTTATTTTTTAGAAAGTTATGTGAAAAATATTTTTACATGTTACCACCCACTTAATTAATTTTATGAAAACTCGACTGCGTATATTTTTGTGATTTTTAATTAAATGCAGAAGACTTTGAAAAATATAAATCATGATTTTTTTTAAAATCGAGAAGCGTTTCTACCTAAAATTTGTTCTGAATTGTAAAATACAAAACCTAATAAATCTAAGACATTATTTAATTAGAAAAGATTTTAATGGCTTTTATGAATAATATATGCTAAGGACAATCTTGTTTGAAGCCAAAATATTTTTCCGATGAAAAATGATTTTTTACAAGTATTGATTTCTTATTTATTAATTCTACAAATATTTTTAAATATATTAAAATTAATTCTGAATATGTGTTTTTGGAACTGCTCTTCTTAAAAGATCTATTTTACAGATCTTAAATTTAAAAGCTTATTACAATCTGTATTTTTTAAAATATTTTTTAATGTGCCAAAAAATATATTAAAACGTTTCCGGCAAAACTACGGAGGCACAATTCAGAAATAGTGTCACGTGTTTTAAGAGTTGTTTCTCCTGATAGCGAGGACCCGGCCTCATAAATTGCGTTGATTTCATTCTGGCTAGCTTTGAGTAACCGACCAACATCGTCGCATTTTCAAAATTTTTAATTTTTTCTTTTTTATATTTCACTAAATATTTTCTTTTCATTTTTTAAATATAATCAATTTTTCTTTTTCAGTGAGTGACATACTGCATTTATTATTATTATTATTTCTTTTTTAGATTCAATTTTAGGGACGGGAACAGTGCAGACTTTGAGCATATCTTCGTTAAAAAAAGGTACCTAAAAATCAATACAATATTAGACTTTCAAAGTATTTAATTTTTAAGAATTACTTTATAGTTAAATAAGCTGCTTCACTTAAAATTTGAAAATACTGTCACTTCTGTCCTTCTGTCCAATAAATTTCCCTGACGTTAGTTGTCGATAAATTTACGTAAACGTCAATTCACACATCCAAAAACAATCACCAGGGATAGACATGCATCTCTTATTTCCAGCTAAATTTTTTTTCTGCTAAAATACTAACTAATGTTTGTTTCCAGATACATTTAAATAAACTTTAAATTTTCTAATTTTCCTAAAGTAACTTATGAAAAAGTATAATTGAATTTTACAAGAATTTTAAACGGAGAATTTTACTTTTGTTTAAAAAGTTGTCAAAAATGGCTATGATCGATTTTATGTAAATTTTTCTGATACAAAAAAAACACAAGATATTTAACTAAAATTTCGGACGGACTAGGAAAGATTAAAATTGAAAAAAATATCAGAAAATATTTTGATCTTTCCGCTTAATAACAACATAAACATTTAGACGTATTGAATATAACTAATATATATATATATATATATATATATATATATATATATATATATATATATATATAATGCAGTAATATATATTTTATATATATATATATATAATGCAGTAATATATATTAATATATAATGGATAATACATGCATACACACACACACACATATATATATATATATATATATATATATATATATATAATGAAGTTATATATATAATGAAGTAACATATATATATATATATGTATAATAAAGTATTATATATATATATATATATATATATATATATAGGAAGCAGTACTTACACATATATATATTGAAGTAATAAATATATTTACATAATTCTAAGGAAGTTATTTATATATATATATATATATATATATATATATATATATATATCAGTATGATCAGTCTTTGTCAGGCTAATTTTAATAAAATATACTATTTGCATAACTTAGGTGCTAAAATGATTCCTCTGTTTAATTGTAATAACTATAAAAATAAGCATTTATTTAAAAAGAAATTTCAAAAAAGTAAGAGTGAGTTCATAGTCTTTGATATGTTTGTCTGTTTATTGCTTCCTTTCCATTATTTATTGTTTTATAGCCTGGTTATCAAGTCACTGATGTTAGAAATATGAATAGTTGTTGTAGGATCAGAAAGTAGACATTTCACTCACTGGGGCTAAGGATGTGGATAACGATATGTCTTCCTTTCTTTAAGACAGGAATATTTTGTGTGAGTCAGTGTGCGTATGGATGTGCGTCTGTGGACGCGTACATAAACCTAACACACACACACACACCACTCAAATTATAAAATACATTTAATTCTATCAAAATCTGAAAATTTTCCCTTCATTCATCACATATTGCTTTCCGAATTTAAAATCTATGTTTCAATTTAAACTTCGAAAAAATATATGGTCCTTCTTTGTTTTTTTGTTTTTTAAAAACATGGTTAGTAAACATGACACTAAACAATAAGCATAGTTTTCAATAACAATGTCACGGATGATAACATTTAAAAATAAATCTAGAATCAGTTTATTGGTAAAGGAAAAATGTTTAGTAACCATTGCTGAACAAAATAAAAATTCTCAAGAATAATCTTAAAATGATTAGTTATGATCTTTTATCATTGATTGAAGCATCGCATTAGACAGATTTTTGACAACTGATATTTCTGCATTCAGTTTTTACTTATATAACTTCTCATCACAGGACTAATGTGGGGGAACGGGTGGTCTGTTGAAGCCGATTGTCTGTAGATGGGAAGGGATCATATTTGCGTTATAAAGCCACTACACAGTAACTACTAGTAGTTATGATCATAATGTAAATATTATAAACGTGTATATATGGCATAAATAAATATACACTTAATATAGATATAGTAACCAAAATAACAAAAATAATGAATTTCATATAGCTACTTTCTGACACACGCGCTAATGTATCGTACACCCGTCTTTGTTTACAATTGAAAGTCCCGCCACCGCCGCCAAGTGGTCACTTTGAGAACCAATATGGCTCGTTCCGATAAGCCCGCAGATTTTGAAATACATCGCTGACGATTTGGGAATTTTGCAGGGTTTTTTTTTATTATTTCACCAGCAAATTTTGTCCTTACATACGAAGTTCGTTGATGAGGGGGGTCCGTAATTGAGAGGTTTGTTTGTATATACATTGGCCATTACGATACCACTGCATTACTATTGACAACTTCAGTTGCTTGCAATTTTTAAAGCTTTACACAACCGTGAATAAATCTAAATTTGTTCTTTAGAAAGTCTGCTTGTTTCAAAATTAAAATTATGATATCACATATTTCTTCCTCTGTCTAACCCAACTTTATTCATGTTGCTATTCGAAATTTTCACTTGAATTGTCCTGTAATAATTGGCCTCCCTCTTCAGACGTACAACCATATGCCGGTCAGTTAAACTCCAATAATCCGCAACATTCGCTACGGCAAACACCAGACAACTTATTTGGCTGCTTCTTCTTCATTCTTCATTCTTCATCTGCTGTTATTGAAGAGACGGGAATATTAAATGAAATCAAACAATTCTTTTTTCATTCTGGCCGAAAAGCATGCATATTACTTAGAAAATACGAGTTTATTTCTTCTAAAGATGTGATAGTTAACCAATGAACCCGAACTTTAGAACACTTAAAATACATATGACTATGAGTATTAGTTAGAGTCATCGATTATAATAGTTTCTTTTTGTAAATAAACTCTGTTCTTAAATCCTGATTACTGACAATCTCTTTCTTTCAAATTTTTAAACATATTTATAGTCAAATAATCAGTGAATTTGCATTCTATTCATAATGGTTCATTTCTAGTTAAGATTTCAATGTTGATGTCCACTGGCATTAACGCTACTCCACTATGTCTCAGTTTTTTGCATAATTTAATTTTCTAAATTAACAACCTAAAGGTTTCTGGTGGCATGGAAAAATCTGATGATTAAAAACCAAGTTTTGCATTTTTGTTCACGCTAAAATTGTTTTAGCATGCTGCTAAACTCACTTTGGATGAACGACATTGAAAATCTACCCCTGCCCCCCTCCAAAAAAAACAAAAACTAAAAAAAAACGATTGTGAGTGGACATCAACATTGAAATCTTATCTAGAAATAGCAGATCTAAATGTAGTCAGTGCAAAAATGAAACCGTGATTAGTTTCAATTTTTTTTCTTAATCTGCTGTCATAATTTGTTGTAATCTTTCGAGGGGATAAAATAGTTTTTTACTATAGCCATTCCGTGATATCAGGACTTACATCAATTATTATTTGATAATACTGAAATTCCTGATAATTTTTATGATAGTTAATAGTGACACTATATTATTAATCTCTTTATATCTAGATTATGTGTTTTTATTCACCTATCACCGATCAAAGATGGCCATCCGAATCCAAGTTAACTTCGGGACAGGTCGGTGCGATCTGGTTAGTAAACTTGTCCAGCAGATCATTAGCTAGCGTAATGAATTCGGTTCTCAAAGATGCTTCCTATTCTTTTAAACTTAGATATCTCCATCCAATTCAGATTCTACCATGTTTATTCAATATATTAACCAACTAAACGCTTTTCTGTTGTCTTCTTTCAGGCAATAATTTAAAACTATTCTCCTTACAAATATAAGACAAATTATCATTTTGCAAATACAAACGATTTACCTTTAATAACATCAATTTCCCCACGGTCATGGAACTGTGAGCACCAAAACAAGCTAATGTAAACGAGGGAAGTTTCACGTTTTAAAATAGATTCGTTATTACAATATGGAAATTACTTTAATGCTTTACGTGATCCAATTGTTATTTAGTAAGAATGTCTACATAACTTGTTACTTGTATAAAAAATGCTTTAAAATTTATACCAAAAAATCAATGGAATTTCGAGTAACCATGTTAGAATGTTCTGAGCCGAGAAATTGACAAGTCTTTTGTGTTTGCATATTTTTAACATCTGCATGAATAAAAAGAAATATTTGTGGAACGATAGTTGTTGCATAATCATATGATAAGTACACTTGTAAAATCTGTAATACTCATATATTAATAGAATGAAGTTTATATTTCCATAACGATTAAATTCTCAATGTTCTTTTTAAATAGTTCCTTTACCCTATGGTAATTTTTTTTAATTCAAACGAAACACAAAAGTATAAACACAACAATATTTCATTTTAACAGAAAGTTTGGATGCTGTTGTCGTTGTTATTATTATCATTGTTATAGTTATAGCAATTTGAGTGTCAGAAGTACGCCCAAAAAGTAATGCTGGGGTACAAATATACGAAGCTCAATACACTCAATTAACGCTACTCCACCCGGTCTGATAAGCCTGTACCAGGCGCATACATCAGAGGCCTATGTGCGCAATATGATGACAGGCTTTGACAAAAAAAAACAAACAGTGCATAACCTTGCAGATGGGTTCCAGTTAGAAATACCTTCAGCTCGAGTAACCAAACTGTTTCTCATTGAGAATGTTCCCAAGTATTTTGATGTGACTCCCAAGTTGCCTAGGCTGACATCTTTCAAATTTAAAAAATAAACCTCCCGACGTGATACTCCCCCACAACTCGCACCCACAGGGGACATGCACAAAGTTAAGTTCAGGAAACTGAGAAGAAAGTCTGTTATTCGCAACACACCAAAGGAACGCTGGGTTGCAACTATATGAAGCCCAATATATATTTATTATTATTATTATTATTATTATTATTTGCACGGTTCTTTATTATTTTATTTTATTAATTTGTTTCTGATTTTTTTTTTTTATTACAGGGGCTTGTTACCGGTTTTCTTTGATTGTTAAAATGATGAAGAAATTTGTCAATCATTAATAAAAATATGTGTGTGTAATAATTAAAATATGTAATCCTGGAATTTAATTACAAGATCATGAAAGCGACTTGAGCCCAGCTTATACGCAATCTCTACATAAACAATAAGCAAGTCGATGAAGACTGAAGACCAAACGTGTATTAAATCGCTTGTAAGTAGTTCGCTTACAAGAACAGAGAATGCAAACTCGATAGCAATTACGATCGTAATGGAAAAAAGCGTAACTATTTTTTTATTAATTAGTATTTCTCTCTTCCAGGAAGTTGTTTTCTCGGGAGTAAAGAATGTAAAGAGGCGTATATGGTTCCCACAAAACAGCCACAATTTATGGATACAATATTAAGAAGCGGGTCTTCAGCTACTTCTACTGCTGCTGTTGCTGCTGCTACTACTGCTGTCTCGTCTTATCAACATCAACAATGACTGGTCCCCGCTACACATGTACTACGCCAATAAAACAGACGAAAGGAGGAACAACAGATCGACGTGGGGTGGGGCTGAGTTAAACAACAACAACCACTCGAAAGAAAAGCTTTATATTCTTTCTTTTTTTCTCTTTTTTCTTTTTTTTTTTTTTTTTTTTTTTTTTCATCTTACTTCGAGCCGACAACTTCAGCACATTAAGAAAATAGAAAAAACAAGATCTTAATATCAGAAAGACACGGATTTGAGAGATTTTTTTATTGTAGAGATTTTTCCATGGTACGTTTCTCTTTTTTATCAGGTAAGAAGACCTTTTTATTTGACAATTAATTATATATTTACATTTTTTTGCATTATCTATTGCTCTGTATGTTTCTCACGCTAAGATTTACAAATCTATATGTCAAGTGGGTAAGTGAAAAAAGCAGTAGAATGCTGAATGAGATCGGCTGAGTTGATTAACATATTAATAACGAATGGCAAAATTTAAATTTAAAGCGAAGTGTCTCTGTATCTTCAACATTTACAGTCCCCACTGCCTACTTCTTTACATTATACATATATATATATATATATATATAGAGAGAGAGAGAGAGAGAAGGTTGTTGTGTGTGTGTGTGTGTGTGTGTGTGTGTGTGTGTGTGTGTGTGTGTGTGTGTGTGTGTGTGTGTGTGTGTAAGACTGACTCCTTTGATAAAAAAAAACAAATCTGAAGAGTGAAGAAGTTTCTCAGGACGAAACGCGTCACTAAAGGAGTTTCTCAATTTTGTCATTCGCTTAAAACCATTTCTCTCTTCCCTCTCTCTCTCTCTCTCTCTCTCTATCTATCTATCTATCTATTTATCTCTCTCTCTCTCTCTCTCTCTCTCTCTCTCTATATATATATATATATATATATATATATATATATAATTATTTTTATGATAGCTTCCAAAAATTGTTTGAAACTAACTAATAAATAAAGATTTATAAACAGATTCACCAACAAAATTTTACACTTTTAAATGTTTTCGTTTTGTTCTTTTTTGTTTTTGTTTTTGTTTTTGTTTTTTGTTTGTTTTGTTTTTTGTTTTTTTTTTAGTAAGAAAGATTTTAAAAGTATAAAATATGTGTTAGTAAAATTTTATTTATTTGCGACTTGATAAAGTGATTTTCAGAATGGGAACGCCGTGGTTCACTGACGAGAATCCCACCTGTTCGCTAAAACAAATATTTTACATTAAATATTGGCGTTTTTTTTATGATTAAGTTTAACAAAATAGCAAAAGTGTTTATGTTGTGCACTCCATCCTCAAAATACCAAAACTGGATTTGCTTACTTCCTTCCCACTAATCTTTCTTTTTTGTTCTATCTATCAATCATCTATCTATAAACGAAGGTGAACTGAAAGGCTTTTTCAACTCAACCCACCTAAAATTTGACCAAGTATCAAATCTTTTTCAAAGAGCTTTTCAGTTGTACCGATAACTTTTCAACGCTTCCTTATATATATATATATATATATATATATATATATATATATATATATATATATATATATATATATATATACACGAGTCAGTCGGTGGGTTTTAACATGCAATGCACATGTAGAATGTCAAAGTAAAACGTTTGTTTTAATTAATGAAAGAAATTGATATGGTTTTATAGTTTTTATTCTTTATGGGTTTTTTTTTATCTTCATACCAAAATGTAGCCTATTTATCTTCAATCATTTTACTCTGTGATTCATATACGTATGTGCATACAGCATGTATGTGTGCATCTATGAAAGCACATATGTGTGTGTGTGTAAGAGAGAGTGAATGCTTCATCAATTAATATGAATATACACCAACAAATGAATTTATAATTATGATTATGCAGTAACTGTTTAAATGTTTGACAGTTATTGTTGGGTAAAAAAATCTTAATGATAAATATCACATACACATATATACATACATACATACATATATATATATATATATATATATAAACTAATGTATATATGTGTATGTGTGATATATATATATATATATATATATATATATATATATATATATATATATATATATATATATATATATATATATATATATATATATAGCATATCACCAATCAAATTGTGCAAACAGCCTAGAATTGCTAGAATTTTAACCATTAAAAAGACAATTTAGAGATACTTCCTATAAATACAACAATACTATATCATATGATCTATAAAATAACGACTACAAATACCAGAATCTTTAATCATAAAAAGCAAATAACCCAATATCACAAATTTCATTCAGTTTAGGAATAAATATACTAAAATATTTAGCTGATGATAAAAATAAACAACAGACTATAAAAAGACGCGTGAAGACGCAACGATCATAAGTCACAAAAGAACAGGATGCATATTTATAGACATAATCCTATCAATCCACGAACAATTCCTTCATAATGTCTTATGAGGGTCGAAAATGGTCAGAAGACATTGGGTAATAATTTATGTTCAAATACTTCCTGGGAAACAGAAAAAAAGCATAGAAAATTAAATAAAAGAATCATAAAGAACATGCTGCCTATAATACACCTGTGTGTATGTGTGCGTGTGTGTGAACTTTGAGGCATGAATATACTTAAAACATGCATGTGTATTATCTTTTTAAAGTTGTTAAATGTTTGAAAATTGCACATGAGAGCCAAATATCTCGTATCAGTTAACAAGTTTCAAGAATCCACTTAGGATACAAACTTAGATCACTTGTCTTTTTCTTTTGCTCCCTAACACTTGTGCTAATTTTACAGTTGTATCTTCCATTGTGTAGGGCACATACCTACAAAATTACTTGATATAAATTTGAATACTTTTATCTAAAATTTCTGGCAAATATCACTAATATACATAGAGATGCAAATAATCGCAAGTGGAAAATATTATTTTATAGTTGGAACAAAGAACCTTTCATCAATACGGAAGAAATTCTTTTAATTTTTTTTAAATATAAGCACCATTAAATGGTATCACCGCCAAATAATGAATTTTTATGCTTTTAAATCCTTGCATATGTGTAAGTTGAAAGATATTGCAAGCAAAATGTTCAGAGCTGTAAAAATAAAATTGATGAATCAAATAAATTTCTTGATTTATTCCCACTCTAAAGAATACACATTTTTATGTTTAATGAAGCTCCTATTTAGCCTCGTGATCGATTAACGCTTCAAGATATTGATATATTTTAATGTTATGAATCAATTTACAAAATATAGATTTTTTTCAAGTTTCTAATTTTTGTTCGCTCTCTTTTCATTAAACAATGTGTGGAAGAATTTAAATCGTTGTCTTATGATCTTTACAAATCAATTGACACTTGTAATTTTAAAGAAATATTTAGATTATTAGTTGATTATTATAAAAAGTATTAAATTCATTATTATTAGTTGAAACAATATTGAAAAGTATGTATCAATAATGAGAATAATTTGAATTTGTATTAATATTCATGAATTAATAAAGTTATAGAAAACGTTTCTGTTATTGTCAATAGAATACACAACCATTTACTAAAACTATCACATGCTTGTCAGAAAAAATAGTGTGAAAAGTCAAACATTATTTGTGAGTATATAAAATGAATATAAAAATGTATTTACGTTTTATTCGAAACGCTGCATTTACTCTATATTAATTATATATTTTTTATATCTTTTGTTTATCAATGAGGATAAGAATAGAAAAATATTGATAGGAGAGACAAAATAAATTCTTTTTTTAATTTTTTAATAACTAAAATATTTATTTTATGAAAGTAAATAGAGATTTTATTAAAATATTTTGCTATTTTGCAATTGTGGAAAATCGAAAACAGGAGCTGTTTGTGGGTGTAGGTTCCAAAATATATGAACAATATTTTAGGATATCTTTTAATATTTTTTTTAAAATCATGAATTGATATTCATCATTATCGGTAAACTATCCTTACGACACAAGCAATAAAAAACGCAGGCAGTAAATTTAACGAAATAACCAGGAACATTTCCAAAGAATATTAATGGAAGTTTTAAAATTTGCATCAAAGAATTGGTAAAATAGCTTTTAAAGTTGTCTAATTATATTAAAAAGCATTTCAAGATAAGAATGAAAAATAAAAAAATGGTAACATATAGACTTTGACGTCATTTCATTTCTTGATAATACAAATGATATCTCCAGCAACAATCTACGATTATCGATTATAATTAAAGTTAGTTAATTATAGTTAAAGGGCAATAAGAATTTTGATGCTAAAAAAGACCTCTTTTTATTTTCCATCGTGAATTTTTAATTCCTTAACTGAATATTTTATATAGATATTATCATATATATATATATATATATATATATATATATATAGGCAGCAATCTTTCATTCATACATGTTTTATTAAGCTACTGCGACTAAGCTTTTTATTTAATTTTTCATGTGTTCGAATAAGTGTTTTCTTTTCTGGGCACGGAGTGTGTAGAAACTGTCCAAATGTCCTGTAATTCCAAGCGCTTACGGCTATTGTTTTAGCCATTACCAAGGATGATTTTATTTTTCCTTTTTAATTGGGTATATGAGGTGTATGTTATAGGGATGTTTTATTTTCCGAACACAGCACATTTGGTCATGTTCGAAGATAATGTTATTGAGTGTTGGCTTTTTTCTTTTTTTATTATTAAGGCTTCAATTATTTTTAATCTTTTTGTTACATGTGGATGAGGTTATTATGTTTGTACTTTCTATTATGTTTCGGATGGAGTCTGGTAAGTTTATGTGTGTGTGTGTTTAAATACAGTGTAACCCGGATATAAGAGAGTTGTCGGGACCGGAGAAGAAGTCTCTTATATCCGGGTTTCTCTTATATCCGGGTTTGGTCTATTTTGTTTACATTAACACAGAGAAAATCTCTCTTACATCCGGGTTTCTCTTATATCCGGGTCTCTTATATCCGGGTTACACTGTAGTTTCTAATAGAGCTCTGGTTAGATAGGTGTAACGTAAGGCGTCTGCATAGGCATGTAGTCGTGTGACTGATGTAATTATTTATGAATTCGGTTTGATCAGGAAAAACAGTTCTTTAAAGGGCATTTAAACTCTTAAATAATATTTCTTCATTGCAATTTTGATTTTGCTGGTGTGTTGTTATTTTTAGGAGCACAGATATCGTAGACCATGTTTTTATTTTATTTTGGCGAATAACACAAAAGAAATAGATACTCTGAAGACCACATTTGAAAAAAACTCTATCCTTAAATTTACCTACGAACTTAGTCCCAAAAATAAACTCGTATTCTTAGATGTTCTTGTAGAATATAGTAATAACACTTTTACCACCTAAGTGTATAAGAAACTCACTAGCAGAAACTCTTGCCACCTTAACTTTAAGAGTTAATGCCCAATCAGATACAAAATAGGAGTGATAAAAAACTTCCTAAAAAGATCACACCAGAATATATATATATATATATATATATATATATATATATATATATATGTGTGTGTGTGTGTGTGTATGTGTATATATATACGCAGCAATATCAATAAGTTTGTTACCGAATAACAAACAGTAAATATTTATTTTCACATAATCTCTTTCCATGTCAATGCATTTAAACCAACACTTAATTACAAAGTTAAAACATTTGGTAGTGAAAATTTTCAAATCAAAATTTAACTAATAACTGTGTTAGACTACGGACGTATGGGCACACACTCTCTCACACATGCATGTAGATAGATAGATAGATAGATAGATAGATAGATAGATAGATAGATAGATAGATAGATAGACAGACAGACAGACAGACAGATCGGTTCTATTTTTCCTATTGTACATTCTTTAAAATAGAGGAAGAAGAGAAACATTTATTTCTTCGGGCAAAGTTTGGCTGCATGAATTCAAACCCGCCATCAGTTTTCTTCATTTCTGCCATTTAGGATTCCGATTTGGCCAAATCTTAGAGTTGTTAGTTACATCTCCATAACGTTATTAAACTGGGCTTCATCTTAGTACAGGATCGAACTCTCTACCAATGACCTAAACATTCAAAGTGTTTCACATTATCACGAAGGAGCTTCCCGTTATTTACTAAGCTTAGTTTAATTTTGGCCTAAAGCCACAAATACTGGACACCAATGAAGATTAAATTCACTACACAATACTTACTCACCGTTATCTTAATCCGGGGCACTAGCATATTCGTAACCAGTTATATACTTATTTAAACACATAATATTATTGCACTCAAATAAAAGTTTTACATGAAATATCTTATTCTAAAGTGAAATCAATGTAATATTTTTTTTTTTGAAAAAAGGCCCTCTCCTCCTTAAATAATAAAAGTTTTTCTTGCCGTTTTAACAGAATCACTTTTTTTTAAATTTAAAGTCAATTTAAACTCACATCTCAAAGATAAACTGTTGATTACAACGGTCTAACAAACATAAGCCAATTTAATACTCTGATGTGTTTTATTATACAAATTACATTCATATTACGAATATGATAAAAATGCGCCCTGCAGAATTTTGAATTTTGCACAATTAAATAAAATAACGAAAATAAATTTTAGAACGAATAAAAACATGCCTAGAGTTGTTCCGAAAATTGAATGCATTCTTTTTGTTGCATATATTACTACCGTGACGTTTCGATCGACCAAATCTTCAATCTGTAGAATGGATCAGTCGAAATGAGTCCAATAAAATTTGGATTGATATTGAAATTTCATAAAAATTTATAGGCAATAAATAAAATTCTGGAAATAACAAAAATTACCGATAAATGACACGAGATCCATTTAAGAAAGGAGATTCGTTCTGAAATCTTTGATAAATAAAAGGTGTGTGAAAAGATGAATGAAGGAAGTGAGGATTCTGAGAAAGTGAGGAAGATCGGTAATGATTGATCCTTGAAGTTTTTGATTGTAGTTTTCAGAGAAGCACACACGAGTAGCCTGTTAGATAAAAATAGCATTTCTTGGGGGAAAGCTCTCTGAGGAAATGAGGGGTATTCCATTCCGTGGAATTAGTATGGCGTGTTCTAGCTGTAAAGATCTGAACTGGTGGAATTTTTCGTAAAAAACTGAATAAATCTTTAAATTATATTGTATTACATGGATCAAAAACAATATATTGTCCTATGATTAAAGTGAATAGTTTTTTTTTATATTGTTTATGAATAATAATAAAATAATATTAAAAACACTTAAGCCAAAAAAAGGGAAAGAGAAAGAAAAATCAGTAAAAATCCATGCTTACAAACACGCACATAATTATATGCAACACATTGTTGCATACAATGATACAAGTTTTGAATCTGTCTTTGTAAGATTCATTTTTTTTTAAAAAAAGAACATTTTTCATAATTCCTGTCTCTCCCAATTTCTCCTAATTCACTTTATCTCATTTTTCTTTTGCGTATGAAGCAAAACAGAAACACAAATTTTAGATGACAATGCAAAATTGAATTTAATTAGGGAATATACGATACATCCATCATTGAAGTAATTCCCACTTATGAAAATTCTTAACATACGAGACAAATTCAGATTTGCAAGTTGAAGAAAAGAACATCGATTCTTCAAATTGAATAAATAATATTTTTTTTAAATTCAGCAGTTGCAATAATAATATGGGGAGGGCTACAACCGGATTAAGTGATGCTTCTGCGGTTTCCGTAAATAGGGATTTTTTCTGCTAGCCTAACACCCCAAATAGACTTACTTACTTAAATGGCTCCAACTGCTCTACTTTTACCGACTGCTGACGTTGGAGGGAGGAATGGCATTTAGGTTCATGTCTTTCCTAAGCGAAGTGAATGAAAACTATGAGTTCAAAATCGGTTCGCCTATTCAAATTTCTGTTAGGCCATCTGCAATTTTCAACACAGAGTCTTTGCTTTTCTTACCTATATCTCGTTGATTCTTGAGAAAATAGTTAAATGCTGTAGCACAATTCACCCCATCATTGCAGTAAATAGAAAAAAGATCGGTCCTGCTTTTATATAGTCATGAATTTTTATATAGTCATTAATCTTTATATAATCATTAATTTTTATATAGTCATTAATTCTTAGTTATAGTTATATAGTTATAGTTCTTAGTTATAGTTTTTTAATTTCCTAAAATTATTTAAAAAATAAAATTAATTTTATCAAAACATCAAACATGTAAAATTTAGGTAAATTCGTCCCAAAATCTAAATTAGAAAATGACAATATTCGCTTGAAAGGATTGTATTCACATGGCTCAGTGGTAGAGGATAATTCACAAAATGTATGGTTCAATGTGAAAACAATATGCTACAAATTACCTAAAACATTGAACACATCTATATAAAACCAGATCTTACTATCTAACCCCCTAAAGGCAGATTCCATTTCTGCGAAGCGCTGAGTCGAAAAGATAAGTTTGAATATTGTATTTGTTAACAATAAGACCAGATTGAAACACTGAAAACAGCTGAATGCAAAACAGGACTCAGTTTGAAATTTATTAAAGTAAATTGTTCTTTGAAACATAAAATAAATACAAGGTTAAATACCGGCTTTATCTAAGTCCATACATCAAAATAAAATACTACAAGTGGAATTTTTAAGGTGTACCACATTTATTAATCAACTCAGTGAAACGACGATATCTTCTTGATAATGTTAGCTTACTGAAATAAGGTTCCATTTTCTCCTTTTATTTTCTGCTAATTCCTCTCTATTCTAGATTATTTCTCAGTTAGCCGGTAGTATCTACTATAAAGATAACACAAACGTTCAGATGCTTTGTGGGTGTCACTGCATGGACTTTCAGTTAAGTGTTTCCTCAAGATCAAAATGTTGATTACGGATACATTTTAGCTTGACTAAATTCAAGGATCAAAGTTTTTTTTTAAATAGCTTGGTAAAAAACGTGTAGTCAGTCAGATGATCAACCCAAACAGGTGAACATGATCTCTCCGGTTGTATTACTGATGTGGATGAATCACAAAGTTGCTTAATTCTTTTAGTTTATTTTCCTTCCCAGTCCTGTTTCTTTCTGTGCGCATGCTCGTGAGTATGCGCATAAGAAAAGACTGACCTTTGTAGCACCAACTGTAGTCAGTGATGCTTGTCATTGACTTATAGGCTGCTTTGTTCATTTATCACTGAACAACTTCTTCGGTGTTAGACATTAACATGGAGGAATCATTATTATACAAATAGGATCAGATTAGAAATCAACAATCCACATTATAATTTATGTTCAATTGAAACAGGAAATAAATATACAAGGTATTTTTGTTTTTACATAACTTTGTTACTGAAACTTGTGTAATGATTTACATTTAGTATATTTCGATAATCCTAGGTCTTCAAGTTTTCAAGAGTTTGGTGGTAGGGTTTTCCTTTATTTTTCGTCTGAAAGTATCATAATCATAATCATAAACTTAGTACAGTCAGATATTGTTACATTTCATTCCACTTTCCAAATTCTGTGACCATTTTTAGTTCTGAGGCCGAGTTTCAAATAACGCTTCAGAACTGCCAGAATTTCAATACTTGTATCCGCCATTATAACATCCGTAATAAATGGTATATCTGAACATTATTGATATATATATAATATTATATGTAATAGTAATATTAATAGAGTATATATTAACGTTAAACACGTACATGAAATAAGCTTTGAAGTAAAGGTCGTAAAAATGGGGAATATTTTTTATATATCCTAATGTTACAAATGTCCTATCGAGTGTGCTGTTTGTCCAAAATTAGATTTAGAAAATAGATTTTAGAAAACATATGTATCGAAGGTAAAGTCGAAAAATAAAATGAAAAAAACTTCTTTATAAAATTTGTCAACTGACAAAATTAACAGAAATGTAATTTAATGCAGAAATATAACTAAGAAATTATTTAAAATAAAAAAAAATCAATATTAACTTCCGAGTCGAAACCTCTCTAAGTTCAAAACAAACATTCGTTAAGGCTTAAAAGCTAATATATATTTTTAAAGAGTAATTTTCTTCTAAGTAATTAAAATATCAACTGACTTTGTTTTCCGGAAACTGATTGGTCATTTTATATCGGATCTCGTTTTCCCTCCAGCTTCAGATGTTGGTTTATTTTTATTTTTACGAACGTTCTTTTATAGATACACCTATCTTATTTAAACATATTAGCATTTATATTTAAAACAAGGAGATTTCCATTCATTTTAAAAACAATCACGTTCGTGTTATCGCTTAAATTTTTAATTTAACTCGAAGCGTCATTACGAAAAGATGTTTTTTTTGCATATCATTTAGTAAAAGATATTATACATTGACCAGGGTTGGATGAGTTTGACCTGTAGTATGGTTAGTGGTGATTTATTTCACTTACTCCACGATGTCTTGTGTCTTACGTTACTGTAAAGTGTCTACTTTTCATCTCCCGTTATAATTTGTTTAAAAACAGAATATTTACTGCAGTCTATTATTTTCCCGTTATGTAAAAGTTACACATTAAAGCGGATAATACCAACAAATTGTTAAAATGTCTTACTTTTAGTATTTTAAGTATATTAGTTATCTCTCTCGTTGTATAATGTTGATTATTCTTAAGTTACGTTTCATTTGATCGCTATGGGCCCCAAATGATCAACCCGGCTGTGAAGCATCATTCAGAGTGGAGCCTCAATCATGAAATTGTGCATAATATTTTAACACTTTTGGTCATTCATAATAGATTTTCCATGCACCGAATACATATTTTTTAGTATTTAAGAATTTTTACATTTCTTAAATTAATGAAGTATTTATCTGCTGGAAACAATTTTCTTCCGCCTTTTTCATGTCAGAATCAATAAACAAAAACAACACTACTTTTGATAATTTTTTAAAAGGCACGTATATCTGTCACAATACAACCAGATGCTTTCTTACAAATAAAAAATGATCAAACAACTTTCTGGTTGGCGTACATCAGTTAAAAGCATATATTCATTTCGTCTAACAACAATAACAAAACGAATTTTTTGCCCAAATAAATAATTATCAATAATTCCAATATAAAATTATTTTTCTCTTTTATCGTGAAACAGAAATGTTTTTATCACATCTGATTTGGAAAAATGAAATCAAACTTACATAAAATTAAGTTCAACTAAACCCAAATCAATTTCGTGCCAATCGCAATAAATCGTCATTGACCTAAAATTCTGCCACATTTTTCTCAAGTTTAAATTCATTTATAAGCTTTTTGTACTAAGCTACATTCATTGAATTTCCTTATTTATTTATTTTTTATAAGAACAGTTGTTTTAGTGTTGCTAAATCTAACACATACACACATACATACATAGATACCTACACACACACACACACACACACACAAATATATATATATATATATATATATATATGCACATTTCTTGATAAAATCCAAAGAAGAATCAGCAATATTATTGTTTCTGACCTGGCGTCTCGGCTCGAGTTACTTTCCCACCAAAGTAAAGTTGCTTTCCTGTCACTTTTCTGTAAATACTTCTATGATAATTATTCCGATATGCTCTTCACTATAGGATCTAGACTTTATGAATTTAAGCTCAGTACTCAAGTGGCAACAATGTCTCATCAATTTACTGAATTGGCTAGATGTAACTATAAGTTCTATGCTAACAGCTTTCTCGCACTTCTCGGTAGGTTGGTAGTACAATTATAAATATTCTTTACTGTCAATGAAAAGTGAATTCCAATTTGTTCAACAACAACTGTTATTTCATTAGAACGACAAGGCAGGCACACATTCAGTAGAATAAGCTCATTAAATCATTAGTTTGAGAGAATTTATTCTTATATTCTTATAACTCTATACATTGGATTCAATTTTTTTATTTAATCCAATCACTTGAACATTTTCTTAAAGATAAATTATATTTTCTAGTAGAAAATAAATAATTACAACGCTATCAGGATTCTTTCCTCATCGTATCCCAGATTCTTTCAACAAGGTATAAAAGAATTCAAACCGGGCCATTGACATTGCTTATAATTATGACAAAAAGTTTGTTACATTTAAAAGAGATTTTATTTTATCTTTAAAAGTTACATGACTTTCAAATCAACCCAATACAAGTTACGGTTACTTTTTAAACATATATCTTTTTTTCTGGGATTATCAAAGCAGTTTTTGTAAAATCTCTTAATGCTATCCCCCTTAAGAACCCAAAAGACAATATTGGCCAAAGTGTGCTGAATAATATTGGCATTATGACTTAGGGATTTTATTTGCTTACCATTTCAATTCTTATTGAAGAATTCTGTAAGAAAATGATTTCTTATGGTTACGTAGTACTGCTTCAGTAATAAGAGAAAAGTTGTAAAATGTGATATAAAAAAATTCTATGACAATTGCCGATTCTCAAAGAGAATTTATCATCAGCGATAAGATTTCTGGTATGGTTCAAGTAAAAAGTAAAAAAAATTTCAAACTGGATTTAATGATCAATTTAAAATGTTATATATGTATTCATAGTTTGAACATTATGGCGATATTTTAAATTATAATTCATGAAATGATGTTTTAAATTTAGTTGGCGCTAACTGAGAAAAACATACGACAAATATTCGTCTGGCAGTGACTTGTATATTTCCTTTAAAATGATCTATTTTCTAATTTGCCATTATTTCATTTCATCTTAGACTATCTTATTGAAGAATATGATCTATAAACTCTGTGTATCAGACTAAAGGATTGTAAAAGGATGACATAATTGAAAAATATTGTTTTTATTGATGGGATTAGATATACTGGGGAACAATGTTTATCTCATGGCTTTAAAATTACTTTTTTTTGTAATGACAACAGTTTTTAATAATTATATGCTATCTCTCATTTTATTAAAGTAAGTTTCTTATTTGCGAAACAAAAACTTTCAACAAACTAACTTCAGAATGATTTGATTTTATTCACACATACTTTTGACCTTTAGTAATAATCAAATATTACATAATATAACATCCACATATTAATATGATTTTGTAATATAGTTTCTTAAATATCAATTAAATTTATATTTTTATTTAACTGTAGAAAAAATAAAATATTTAGGAATTTTTAAACATTCAGAAGGTAGGCGATGATGATTCTCCACAGAATCCTTTTCTTTGTTATCTGTGAATTGCCATGCATTCTTACGGAAGATATTGGAGTGATATCGCGTTGCAGTTTTCATTCTTTCAACCAAGGCTACAAAGTCTATTCTACCCGGTAATTTACGCCATAGCTAACGGGAGGAGAGAAGGATCTGTCTTTCCCAGGACCATTTGCGCGATAGTGAATGCAACAAACTAGCCTAGAATATGCAATTTACTAATTAGTAAATCTGAAAATATTAGTTTCAATTACTTACAGTCGTGTTTCTTCATACCTTCTCTCTAAAAATGCTGTAATGAACAATACTGAACATATTTGTCTCAATTAACAAATATATATTAACTAAGGGATTTTCAATATTAATAATTTGACCATTTTTATTATTTCAAGATCGTAATAAATAATTGTCATTAAACAGCAAATTTTGAAAATGTGAAGTTTATTTGGTTTTAAGCGTTCATTTTTTTTATTAAAACCGTTTTATATACGCATATATATATATATATATATATATATATATATATATATATATATATATATATATATATATATTGGAATGGAACAAAAGATCCTTTTTCAATAGGCAGCGATTGAATACGTGATTTCGTTTTGCACGTGACTGAAATCTATGACATATTAACATATCCCCAAAAATATCATTTCACCGCGTCTTTCTACACGATTCGTGTGTGGAATATGAGTTTTAAATGTTTCACGTTAAATGTGGAAATAATGAGATGCATTTTCGTTGTTTGATGCGCATTTGTTTCCAGAAAGGAAAATAGTGCTGTTCAAACACCAACATATATATATATACTGTTTATGGCGATGGTGCCAAAACTGAGGGTGCTGTTTGTAAGTAGTTCAGTGGAAATTTGCTCTGAAAGACCGAGAATGTTCTGAATGTTCTGCAGTGTTTTGTAATGCCAATTTAAAATAATCCAGGTCACACGACACGGAACATCACATAGATACTACACATATTTCATATGATTTTTGTAAGGTATTTTAAAAAGAAAAAAGCTATGAAAAATGAATTATTTACAACAATGTGGAGCGAAAAATGTCCATGAGAATGCAAAAGCAGACACTTCCAAAGCCAGTCTGCATCTGAAAAAGGTGATGTATATCTGGTAGAATTGTTAGTATTATGAGATTATTCCGCAAAATCGAACGTTGAATTCAGACAATTACTGTTTGATTGAAGGTAGCAATCAATGAAAAGCATCCAGAATTAGTCAACATCAGACCACACGTCTCTTTGCACACCCCTGTAGAAATCAGAAGGGCTTGGCTAGGATGGCCGATTACACCTTCCGTACTGACCTTTCAGCTTCTCATGACCACTTATTTCAATCCCTATAAAATGTTCCTAATGGAAAGTGTTTCAGTTCTATAGAAAAAACATAAAAACAGCTTACACTAATTCATCATCCAGAAAGATGCCAAGAATGCAATTATGATGCTGCCTCAAAGATGGCAGAAGGTAGTGGGACAAAATAGGATGTTCAATGCTGATCTTCTCGCAAAAATGCAACATTGGTGAAATTGAGACTTTCTTGATGCAGTCACAACTTCGCTGGGATGGTTATGTTGCAAGGATCAGTGACGACAGAATACCTAAGATCCTCACATGTATATCCAGCCCCACAAGGACAAAGGAGTGATGAACGACCCTGGCTCAGGTCTAAAGACAAGCTAAAGAGTAAACTCGCAGTTGTCAATGTGTCTCATACTAACTTCGAGCGAGTTGCTCTGGATAGAAATAACTGGAGATATTTATGAGATGAAAGACAATGGCCAAAAGCGTCAGCAAATATTCCTGTTGCTCTATCCCGAGATCCTCGCTGTTGCACAATATGTCGACTTGTATGCAGGTTACTGGCGGGACTGAAGTGTCACATACGACACAAACAAAAAAGTGAATGAGTTTGTCAGATCCTCATACCTCGAAATTGATGGAAGAGTCCATATACATTAAAACATCGAGTCGAGAAATAGGATTGTATTTTTCTCCTTAATAGGAGTAGATATGTTCGCCTATTTTCCGGTTCACACACCTCCCCGGTCTTTTGAACAGGTTTATCCCTTGTTCCCTGTTTAGGATTTAGATTTCCAATTACTCGTAAATTCCTCCTTAAAAAATATTAAGTTCATTATTAAAATGTAGGATAGTTATTCTCAAACGTTTGTTTAAAGTTTGTTTTGTTTTTTATTTCATCTAAGTTATATAATAATATTAAAATGCCCCCGATATATCAAACATATATGAAAACATTTCTGAAATTATTTAAGAATTTGTTTTCTCCATGAATCATGAAGAAATTAGATAAAAGAAATTATTTAATATTTCCCCGTGTCTTTTATATATGTTCGATATATCGATGACATTTTCATACGAGTGAAAAACCTGAGATGAAATAAAAATAATTTTAAAGAAACCTTTGCGAATAACGTAGTCCTACACTTTCCTTATCAATTCAGTATTTGATAATAGAACTCCATTCCCCGCGATGTTTTAGTTGACACCAATATATATATACAAATTCATTCAGGTATATATAAAAGTAAATGATTTTTATTTATTAATCCGACAGATTTTATTACTTAAATGTTATTTTTAGTAGACACTAGTTATTTGAGTAGACGAGAAATCTTATTAAAGAAAAATATGCGCTCTCAGGCTTTGTGTGTATTTTACATATTTGTCTGTGTTACAATTTAAAGTAAGAGAGCGAAACTGTTTCGTACACGTGTATGTGTATGTGTGTGTAAACCCGGAAACTCATTGTAAACTCATTTCACTCCACTCAGAATTATTTAGTTATTAGAAATTGTAGTTAATTAATATGTAAAACTGAAATAATGCATCTTTTATTGTCCAATAAATGATGATAGAAATAGTAAACCAACTTAATGCCAACCTAAGTTAGCGCAGGTAAAGCCTCATAATCCCGCTAAAAATGTTGTTAAATGGAATTTCTTATAAATTATACATCGTATAATTTTGCTTAATTCATTGACTTATGAACTTTTCATGCCAATGTGTAATTTTTATAATCCCTTTCATATTTGCCTCTACCATTTTTCCCAGTTAGTTCCCATTATATTTTTGCGATGAGGCATTGTCTCTCCTTGGTGATTCTTTCGGAATAACATTCTCATCATCTGTTATTTTAAACAAAACCTTACACCTGTTGGGCATTCTTACTTGCTTTTTCTACAAATAAGGCAAGCAAAGTCGAATTTGAGTCAATGACTGAATAATATTGGATTATGTTGATGTAAAAATGAAATTACTGCGAAAGTGAACACAATAGACTAGACTTGAATTTGAATTCGGCTCGCTAATTCTGCTCTGATAAGCGCTCGACTACCCGCACGTATACAATCGTGTTGATTGACCGACTTCATATTTTTTCCTTTGTCAGCTGTTAACATGACTATTTAAGTCATAAATGAAATAGAATTTTTCCCAATTATGTAACTGAATGAAACTTGGATTGATAACGCTTCTCTAATAGATAATGAGGCGTTTTCTGGTTAAGTAATCTACTGATATTTAAAACAATAAATTTGCAGGTGAATACTACGATGAATCAATTCTTGAAATTATCAGATTTCTTAAATCTCCTGATAACCAATTTATTTATAATCTTTAATGTATTATTTAATTGTTCTTTATCCTATTTTTAATCCATATAAATTACAAAAGAAACGAGAAATTTCCTTTTTGAAAACATTTACATTAAATATATTCTCAATTGATTGTAACAGATGCGCAACGCATATCGTATGAATCAATAAAATTATTCTTATTCATTAGTGTACCGATCTGTCATTTTTCTCACACACAAACACATGCTCGCGCACGCGAACACGCGCACACACACACACACTCACAAACACACACGCGCATATTTATGTGTGTGTGGGGGGGAGTATCGGATGTAACAGCAAAATTGTCCAAAAGCTTATTTTTCCATCCCACAAAATGATCGAGTTTATCACGAATCTTCTTTTAAGCTTGGAGAGTACTAATACATTGTTATTGCTCAAAGTAGAGTCCAGTAGTTTTATAAAAACCTCAGGGAATTCCAGTAAGATATCATTAATCATTTCTAAATACAACGGTTCAGAGCTTAATCTAACAAATAGATAATTTTGTTGTTACACCCGTATATATATATATATATATATATATATATATATATATATATATATATATATATATATATATATATATATATATATATGATAATTAAATACTTGAGGAGAAAAAAACAATTCTGGTATTTTTATTTTTACGTTGTGTTTTTCATTGCTTAAGAAGAACTCACGTGTATTTATCCTGCCAAGCAGCGTTCGTGTGTATAACTCATGTTTGTATGTATGTCATAATTATAGTTTGTCTATGCAGAATTCAGATGATAATGTGTGTCTGTTTGTGCACGTCAATGTTTGGTGGTTGGGCGTATGTTGATTTGGGGAAGTTTTGTGCGAGAATGAAAGAATTAAGCTTCACCGGTTGTGGTTGTAGGGCAAAGTGTAGTTTGTTAATTTTAAAGTCTCTAAAATGAAACTTCTCTCTATTAATCACCTGAAATACCCCTTTTTGACTCACATCAGCATAGCCACCATGAGAGTGACTGGTTAAGCATTACCAGATCTAAAATTATCGACTGACATGAAGTGGGAAGACTATATTGAATCTATTGCTAGATCTGCTGCTAAGAAAGTCGATTAATTATGCCGTGCTAGACAATTTTTCTCTCCAGAATCTATCTTGCATATTTATAAGTCTACCATTCGTCGATGCTTTGAATATTGCTGTCACATCTGGTTCGGTGTTCTCGCTGTATATTTAGAGATTCTTGATAAAATCCAAAGAAGAATCAGCAACATTATTGGTCCTGACCTGGCGTCTCAGCTTCAATCAATTTCCAACCGCCGTAATGTAGCTTCCCCCTGTGCTTTTTCTATAAATACTTTCATGGTAATTGTTCGGATGAAATCTTCGCTATAGTACCTAGGTTTTATGAATTTAAGTGCAATACTAGGCTGGAGTCGAGATCTCATTAATATGCAGTTGACTTGACTAGATGTATCCGTAAATTCTATGCTAACAGTTTCTTTTCAGGCATTTCTCGTTTGCGGCTCCATGCTTTCCATTCAACGTTAATCTTCCAAAAATACAAATGCCATTTCTGTTGTTACTGTCTACTGTCTTCATTTCTGCTTATTTCTGTTTCTGTTTCTAATTGTTAGAAACCCTTTAAGTCCTCATCGCTTTCCTGCTTTGCATAATTAAAAACAAGAAAGTAAGAATATCTTAGATTCTTAATATGAATTTTATAAAATTTGTTAACATGCGTTAGATGTATGCTGATAAAATATTTATCAGAAATCCCTCTAAGTATTTCTAACGTACTTAATTTTGTTCTTTTCAAATTAGGATAGCACTATAAAATCGAATTTCCTGTTTTGATTTGTGTGTTACGAGCGAGTTTAAAATGTTATCCAAACGTAAGGTCCTTCTTATGCTCATAGATGCGGGCTTTTTAGATTTTTAAAAGGTAACCAAAAAATCCTCGCCGTTTTTTATTTATTAAAAAAAGGGTATACAGCAAACTTGACATACGGTTTGCCCTGAAAATAATCCCCATCGGCATCCAGAACATTTTGCCAATGTGCCTCCAGTTGCGCAATGCCCTGGAGGTAAAAATCAGGTGTCTTGGACGCAAAGAAGCTTGTGAATGTCTGCTACAAGTTTGCCTCATTTGCGAAGGATTTCCCATGAAGGTGGTTGTCCAGGGAATGAAGACATGGTAATCTATTGGTGCAAGGCCCAGGAGTAAAATGGATAGCGGTGTCTCCCAGCTAAGCCGCCATATGGCATATGTGGCCACCCACGCCACATGAGACCTGGCATTGTCATGGAGGAACAGTAAACCCTTGCGATTAACAAATGCTGGCTCCTTCTGATTCAGTGCATGTTTCACACGTACAAACTACTGTGAGTACAGGTCGGTAGTGATGATTTGACCCATTGGTAGAAGCTTATAGTGCACCATTTGGCGACTAGTCCACCAAATACAGAGCATGATATTGCGTGAGTGCAGAGGTGGTATTGTGGTGTGAGGCACAGGATCCCATGGTGACAACTAATATCTGACACATTTGGGAGTATCATACAGACCCGACTTATCGCTACTGGTGAGCACTCAAATATGGGTACTTTACAGTGATGAGAAAGCAATGAGCAACACGCTATCACTCGTTGTTGCTTGTTGGCTTACTCAACTTGTACGCCTTTCCTATACGATGTAGGTAAAGTCTGACTGTTTCATCAGAAGCCTGAAAGCGTTCGGCAAGCTCACCACAGGTTTTGCTGTTGTATTCCTCTGTGGCCGCCTTCAGGGCCTCATCATCTAGGACCTGTGGCAGGGAACTGCGGGGTTCATCACAAAGGGGCAGATCTGCCAGCTCGACCTTCTGGAACCAATGCCTAGCGGTGCGTTCACTCACAGCTTTATCCCCAAAGGCTTGATGTATTCGGCGACTCGATGGGAAAGCACATATTAAGGTCATAAAACAGACAACCTCGAACGAGCTGCTTCGACACAGCCATGTTTCAGCTATGACTGATGTGTGTGCGCAAGGCACCTGTACTGGTCAAGAGCAATGCCCCCACCCCACCGCTTTCCTGACATGTGACGCACTCATTTGGGTCTCGGTGAACATTTATTTCCACACGACATAAAAAAAACATCAAGGACTTTTTTGGTTACCTTTTAAATGTTTCACCAATATAGCTTATTTTCTTCCTAACTATATCTCTGATTGTCTTCGAGATGCTGGTAAAGATCTTAGTGTTGAGGGATAAATATATAAAATTTATAAACGTTTGTTATTTGTTTCTTCTCCTATCATTCTGTCGGATTCTATTCACACACACACACACACACACACACACACACACACACATATATATAAAGAAAAATGAAGATCACAATCACTAGTAATTACCTGCGAGATAAACTTGCTAACTATCACACCACCACCGCGACACAGCAACTTATATGTGTGTGTGTGTGTGTGTGTGTGTGTGTGTGTGTGTTTCAGTATGATGAATACTATTTTCTCTTATTCTGTCTATTCCCCATGGTGGACTCACCCACTTTGTAAACAACTCCGTCTGACCTGTTTTAAAACGTAAATGTGTAAGCGTTCAAGAGATTCAACGGCTTCTCCCAAAGACTTTCTAATCAACGCCCTTCAAACTAAATTGAACACAACCGCATACACGCCCTCACACACACAACAAAATATTCTCTCAACTTGTCAAAAAATTTTAAAGATGTTTTATAATGTTTACATGTCTTGTCGCCTGTTCAACTTGAAAATACTAATAATATATATCATATTAACATCAATACATGTGAGATGGCGCTGAAAAATTCTCTACCAGATCAAGATAGAATTCTTGGTCATATTTTGGCAAGTGTCCGGGTCAAAAAACGTCTCAGCACCCTGTAATACATAAAAAATTAATAGTCTTCTTTTTCTCTATTCATTTGTATGTGGGGATGTATGGGCGTGTGTTAAATTTAGAATGAAAACTCCTACAAGTGTGTGTGTGTGTGTGTGTGTGTGTGTGTGTGTGTGTGTGTGTGTGTGTGTGTGTGTGTGTGTGTGTGTGTGTGTGTGTACCCGCACGCGCGCGTCTGTGTATGTGTGTGCGTTTGCATGTATGTATGTGGTTCTATACAAAAGTTCGGGACCATGAAATAAAATAGCTTACCGTAACTCCCTGTTTCCACCCTCTCCTTTTAATTTGTCTTTTTGGGTCACAAAGAATATTACCCAAAATAGGTAGCGGCAAAAGCTATAGCACATTAATTTCGTATTTCTGTTATAATTACGTCTGTTCTACGAAACTATAATACCATTGATAAATACAAGTAATAAAGATTCAATATTCATAAGGCATGTGGTTTACTAATACAGGTTGTCTAACGGTTAGTGACTTGGTAATAAATGAGCCGAGTTCGAATTTCAGCCCAGTTACGTTAACTTTCGCACAAATACTATTTGGAAAGCATCTCCATTTCTTATGCGCCCCCTCAGTTACAGGTTAAATAGCAGGATTGCCTAGGATTACTTGTACTGAGGTAGCAACCATTCAAGGGAAAGGAATACTCTAAATTCAAAATCCGCCTGAAGAGGGATGAGCTCCGTCAGGCTATCTTGTTTTAGGCTCACCCCTGCTGCTTCACTGCACTACATGTGGTGCTCTGCGACTCTAATGGGTTACCAATGATCAGGATTAATTATTAGACCACTAACCAAATATTAATTAATGTAAAATTATTATTTTATGTTTACAAATAATAGAAAAATTAATTCCAGAAATGTTTTTACAATAAACAGAAATGATTTAAAAAATGATTTAAGTCATTTCCATTTATTGTAAAAAACATTTCTGGAATTAATTTTTTCTTTTCTCCCTACGAAATATTTTTTGTGTTGAGTAATATAGCTTTGATATTAATATAGCTTCAATTTTAATAGCGCTTCAATTTTAATAGAGCTTCAATCTTAAGTGCCCTAAAATTTAAAAAAAAGAAATATAAATCTATATCATGGCCTGAGACTCAAGAGTAATAATATTTTTACTCTCATATTACAACAAGAGGATTTTTTTTACTTTATAATATCCCGTCCATAAAAATATATTAGTTAATAACCTAGTAGCCCATGTTTGATATAAGGATACCAATATGAGGCACTCAGTGGTACAAGGATTCTAGCTACGAGGTACCAACAAGATGATTTTGCAGTTAAAATGGCAATATGAAAGCACAATGTGGTGAATTCATCAAGTACACGTTTGTTTGTACCTTTATCTGTCATAAATATATATTCCCTAAGATATTTATTTACACGGGATTTTAATTCAGTATCCGGTGCCATATATGAGATCCACACAAGAAAAGGAAATCTTGTGACAATATAAACCCCCAAATCGCGGTGTCAATTAAAAGGAAGCAATAACAATTTGATATATATATATGTATATGTGTGTGTGTGTGTGCAGTTGTTATTATAGCTCAGTAGTAAAACATCTTCTCTTCTTGATGCAAGAATTTATTAAATGTTAAAAAAATATTGCCCCAGAATCAGCTGATCTGATTTGACCTTATTGTAGGAAATATGAAGATCTCTTCTAAAAAGGGGGAATAAATTAAAGGGAAATCATTAAAAAATATTACGCATTAACGTTATTTTCCTATGACTTGACAAAATCAAATTTACTGGAGATTGACACACAGATTGTGTCCCTTACTTTCTTCTCAGATCACATTAATTATTTACGTAATTATTTTTTTCTGATTTATCGTCTTATTTATTTGAAACACCCTGAAATGACACCTCCTCTCATATTTTTAAACCTACTCAAGCCAAGAATGAAGTTGGATCAATGAACGTTCGATTACAGTTGGGTGGAGGTCATTGCTAATCAAAGAAGTTGATACTGGCATTATCTTTTCTTTTTTGCATAAAGATGAAAATAATATTCCGTATATTTAACAATCTAAATGTAATATGGTACATAACTAAATTAGTGCTGCACTCAGTAAGGCCCAAATTCGCTACACTAGCAAATGGTTAACGGAACTAATTCGCTACGACAAGCCTGTTTACACTCAAAACAGTTTTCAACATTTTTCCTGAGATCACACAAGTCTCATCTACTTGAACGAAATTTTATTTTACTGAACTTATAAAACGCAACCAAATTAGATCTGCATTGTTTATTGAAAAAAACATTATTTTCTAAATCATGATTTTCCTATTGAGAAGTGTTCTCGACAAATACATTGCAAGACCTACCTATTCTAAACCTGAATATCGGCGAAACGTCGCGAAGTTTAGATATGTTTTCAAAATCACTTATCTAAACTTCGCGACGAAAAATAGCATACCTATATCCGAGCAAATGCCGCACAAAACATACAAAATAAATATTATTATTAATATTTATCGCGTTATTATTTGAAAGTATCCCTTCAACTAAATACGCAGGCGCATAGATAGGGAATGAGAGAAAGCAAAAGAAAATTTATCATAAATAAATTTGAACATTGAGAAACTCTTTTTTTATAAATATACTAGAAGAGCTACCAAGCGTTGCACGGGATTTAAAAAGTTAAAAAAAATAAATCTATAACAACAATATAACTTCAAATTCATTTATTCAAACACTAAAATATCTTTAAAGAGTTTTTACATTACAATACTTTTTGGTAGAAAATAATATTCTTTGCTTTTCCTTGTGGAGTATAAACAAGCAAATTGGTTTTACTTCCCAAACGTGAACAACAAACATAAAAACTGACCATGATAGAAACAGGATTCTTCTAACTGTAATCCAGTAACTGATAGAATCTAGCCTTGTGCTTAGTTAATAGATATAGCAAAACACGCTCGTTTTCCATTTTTATGAATAAATGGCCTTTTTTAAGCTCTTGGGTCAAGAGTATATTATACTGTTATAGGGATCTTCACTAATTTGCCGAAAAATGGCATATCTATACTTAAAATTAATTTAAATAAATGAAAAATCGTTCTCGAAGGTTACTTTTTAGCTTTAACTCAAAGGTAAATTGACTATACCCAGTAATCAAAATACTTTGGTGTATTTAAAACCAAATTTATATTGATTGGAATAAACAGTAAATACGATGTTATTTTGAGACATTTGTAAACAAAAGTTAAATTCGCCGTTTTAAAAATCTTGTAAAATAAAATATACATTTTTCAAAGGTTATCTGAGTAAAATTTAAAAAAATTAAAGTTTACTTAATCTAATTTGAAACAAACAGTACTTACCTTTTAGCAGAAAAAACGTAGTAGAAAATAAGAAAAGCATTTCTTAACTGCGGTGGCTTGTTTGACAAGTGTTGATTAATGGTATTGACAGCTGAGGTTAGAAATCATCGGACGGATGAACAGAAGTGACAAATTTTACGAATTTTAAGTGAACTTATTTAAGTACCCAGTAATTTTTACAAATTAACAAATGTTTTAAGCAATTTAATATTTTATTAATTATTAGGTACTTTAGATTCATAACCTTCCGTTTGAAGATGCTTTCCGTTTAAAATACTATATAACAATCAAATAAATTTAAAATTTCATAGCTAAAATGATATAAAAATTAATATAACATAAAATTTCATAAATAAGAGAGGTATTTTACGTACATGTCTCATGAAATTTTATGGTATTCTATTTATTATTAATTTTTATATTATCTCACGAAATTTTAAACAACTCTTAAAACTCGTGACTTTTTAATGATAATGTCATGTATGAACATCCGTATATATAAAAACAATGATATGTTTATACACATCCAGAAACAATGTAAAATTCTTTTTTAAATACTGATCTTTTGCAAATTGTAATAATCTTTTAGATTTATCATTAGTAAAAACAGTTTCACTTAATAACGGTACAGGGTGGTCTACCCACTCTACCATCTGAAATTATATTATGTAGGGTTGGCAAGCCTTTCGGACCACCCTATACATTGAAACTGAATTTTAAAAGATTTAACAACTTTATAAATTATTGTAATTAAAAATGTAATTAGAAGAAAACAATTCTTGTAAAAATTCATTTTTCATCGGAATTTTTTTTTTTTTTGCTTCAGACAATATTATCCTTAACATATAATATCCATAAAAGCAATTAAAATCTTTTCTAATGCAATAATGTCTTAGTTTTATTGGGTTTTGTTATTTTACAATTCAGAGCTGAATTTCGGTTGTTTGCTTATATTCTTCTTGTTTGAGTTTTTCTTTTATTTTTTTCTTTGTTTTTTTATTACGCTTTATCCTTTATTAATTTGTTTTATTTTTGCGATCGTTTTTCTTAATTACCTGTATAACCCCCCTCCTCCCGGATAAAAACAGGATGTGGATTTTATTGAAGTTTGATGTTTACAATTCCCAAAAAACGTATGAAAAGACGTGCGCACGATAGTTATACCAACAAACATACATATATACACAATCTTCCTTTTATATATATATATATAGAGAGATATATATGCGCAAATTATTTTCATATAGAGTGTATCTGTAAAGGAACAAAATGAATAAAAAGACAAGAGGTAAAATTATTCTTAGCCGACACGTTTCGTCATCTGATGGACTTTATCAAGGCAAATATAGGATTTATTTTGTTGCACGTGTTTATATGCAAGAGCAAGGATGTCATTGATTTATCAAGGCTTTTAAATATGAGAACGTTCATGAATATTCAGTGACTTCCTTGCTGCTGTATATAAACACGTGCAATAAAATAAATCCTATAAAGTCCATCAGAGGACGAAACGCGTGGGCTAAGAATAGTTTTTTTTTTCTTTTGTCTTTTTATTCACATAAGTATATATATATATATATATATATGTGTGTGTGTGTGTGTGTGTGTGTGTGTGTGTGTGTGTGTGTGTGTGTGTGTGTGTGATGAGCCAAAATATTATGACCATCTAACTAATAAGGTCTTTGTCCTCCCAGTGCCCGTAAAACAGCTCTTACTCTTCAGTATCTTTAAAGGTTTCCACTGGGATCTGGCGCCTGGATATTAATAGCATGTATGTTATCTAGTGGAGTTCTATAAAGTTAATTTTATGATTCAATACATTCCCATGAATGCTTAATTGGATTGATATCTGAGTTGTTTGGTGATCAGGGTAACACAGTACAACTCGTGCATTGTAGCAGAGAGTATTAAAAAATGGCATTTCTATCATACAAACATGTTGCAATGATGTTGTGGTATGTGACAAATTACCTTCCACATTACTGATAGGACATAGTGGTTAGCAACAGAACGGAACCCAAACCATCGGACTACCTCTTCTCACAACGCATCCTGGTCATCACTTTCCCAATATAACGATACAGTAGTCTGCTGTTCATTTTATTCAGAATAAAACGAACTTACTGGATCAGGTGTCATTCTTCCATTGTTACGTTCCAATTCCGACGTTCGCATAACTTTTTGGCGGTTGGTTAATATGGTTACGCCGACTGGCTTGCGGTTATGCAGATTCAATGTACGCTATGGTATATATATCGACTTTCATCTTCATTAAAGCTAGCAACACGTTATGCCACAGTAATAACCCTTGTTAGGACGTACTTTGCAAGAAAAACTCCATTCAAATTTCACCCCGATATGTTTGAATCGTCCAATGCCTTGTTGAAGGTCGTTAATTTTTCCAGTCTCTGACCCTGGCTGATAAATACTTACCACTACTTAACGTGCGCATCCCATATTTTGTACAGTTGCAGAAATCTTGCTTCTGTCAAAGTCAATTAAATTTTTCTTCTTCCACATACCTGCGATATTTAGTATATCAAAATGAAGTACTGCTTGCCGGCTTATCTGCTTATATAGCACTGACCTTGACAAGCGCTCTATTTACAAGACAGCAACTATCATTGTTAACACATAACGCTGGTCATGATGATATAATTATCAGTGTATTGGAATAGCTAATGTTGACTGCCAAAAGCTTAAAAAGTATTTAAAAAACAGAAAAATAGTTAGAAACAAAAAGTACTGTTATGTAATATCAGTCCTCCTATATGGCAGTGAATGATAAACAATTACTTCACAGAGGAAAAAGAGAGTTCAGGAAACAGAAATGTGGTCCTGCAGAAGGACATTGTGAATACCGTGGAATGAACATGTGAGCAACGATGAAGTTTTACGGAAACTGAAAACAAAAAGGACATTTATACTTCGAATCAGAAATCGACAGTTGAAAATTATCGGGTCCATAATGAGGAAACAGGGCTTGGATAATTTGACACTCACAGGACGTATTGAAGGTAAGTGGGTACAAAGTGAAGCAGCAAATAACATACATAACGAGCTTGTGTAAATAGTTGGTAAAATTTTGGGAGAGATAGCAAAAAGACAAAAACTTACTAAGTGCTACAAAGGACAGGAAGTTGTGGAAAGCTATGATCGTTCACATCCTGAAGGAAAACAGCACATAGAAGAAACTTATTTTGGCATAAGGCTATAAATATGGAGCATTAGGATCAAACTCACTAATCAGTAAAACTGATCTGTTAAATATTTTACACGACGAGTGATTATAACACGGAAACACGCGTACACACATATGTATGTATGTGTGTACGCGTGTGCGTGTGCGTATGAGAGAGAGAGAGAGAGAGAGAGAAACCGTAAAATTAATTTATTTCTATGAAAATTAAGAGATACTAGGAGCGCACTGGCACCTTTGGATAGAGCAAGTTTTCAGACACAAAAACTTTATTTTTAGATATAGTAAACACCATTGGCTATATATATATATATATATATATATATATATATATATATATATATATATACTAAAGATGAACAAGAGCCCTCACTAGGCCACCTAGACTGGCTTATTACATGTGGCTATTGGTGAAACGCATTACTCACCACTTAACTGCGCTCACATCCAGTGTTTCGTCTCCCTCAGTGTTCAGCAAGAGTCAATGAAAGTCATTTTTTTCGAATGGAGGAATTAGGCTTCGTTTGTACTTTCATTTCGGACATCATTTTGTCAGCCTACAGCTCAGATACTATATTTAACAAGGCAAAACAGGGTTATGAATTATTGACCCGATGATTCAACTCTACTGACACACCACCAACATCTAAGTTTGACATCGTGAGCCAACACAACAGAAGAAAGTATTCTTTCACAACTTCTCTCAAACATATTAAAGTTTAGGTTGGTGAATTTTTGTTTTATTTGTCAAAACGTTTATACTCTTAACGAAGATAATTTCTGAATTTTCCTATTGTACGGAATTAGAAGTTTAACTTTTGCCATTTTCTTTGTTATTCTTTAACTGCAACAGAAAACTTTGTGCATTCATGTGTGTCTCTCTGCTTTTATATCCACCCACATATTCGGATATAAGAAGAAAAAAATAGATGAATATCTCTACAAATATTAAACCTCACTTTACTCCATTATAAACACTTTAGGAAGAATCCGATTTATATTAAATCTGTATTTTCTTAAATTATAATACACATCAATTATTAAATACCATCGACTTTGTCACAAAACAAATGATATAATTTACTAAAGTCTGAGATAACTGTTTTAACATTACAGTATTATAGATTTTTTTCTATTTGTCTTCTGAACCAAATGTTTGGAAAAAAGTTCATTATTTTTCTAACATCCGGGATAAAAACATAATTGACTTGCTTAACTAAATTCATTAGTCTTAATAAGATTAATTAGTTTTCTCCGTGTTATTTTAATGTTTTCAATAAATCCTTATGGTTAAATATTTGAAAATCAGGCAATAAATAAGATTTTATATGACATTTATTAACTTCTTTTGAAACCAATATTATTTGAATACGAATATAAATTTTTTAAGAGAGAAACAAAAATGCCTCACTCATCAAGATAACGAAAATAGAAACATGGTTTGAATCGTAAAATTGAAAAACAATAAAGTTGAGCATTAGTCAAATTTATTTAATGATCTTTGTCATTATAAAATACAGTGAAAGATATTAAACTGCATTAAGATTTGAGATTTCATTACATAATAGGCACAACCTTATATGATAACTATAACAGACTTTAATATTTTCGTAAAAATCCTTTCATTATAAAAAAAATAGTGCTTTCTTCTTGATTTATTATGTCTTAAACCATAAAACAGTAAAGTAATGATTGCACTCAAGTTTTTTCACGTTTAAACACGGCTGCATAGCCAGATAGATAGCTAAATAACTAGAACTAATTTCATCAATGGAATATTGTTAGGATCGTAAGGGATTTTATTTTGTTTGCTAGAAAGGGACACGAAACAACTTTATATAATTGTGCCAGCAAGGTATCGTGTAATTTTGCAATATTTGACCTGTAATCTAGCACATAATCTATTTGCTTGATTGTAGAAACAGTTATATTTATTTTACTTGCAGCACCGGAAATTCCTAAGTTCTTTGTGTGTATATTTGCCTGGCTGAAAAAAGGGATTGATCGATTGCTATTCTTATAAAAACTTATGTAAAAGGGAGATGAATTTTATTAATTTAAATATAACACAAATACGCTTGTATAGATATAAGTATATATGAGCATGCATGGCGATGTATATTTTTTTGTAATCAAGTTCACTCGAAGCAAGGCAGTAAAGCCACTAAGACACAAGGGGTTACAGGATGTGGAAGAATTAGAATACAGAAACATTACTAATGAGCAAGAACAAAAGAAGAGTACCCAGCATTTAAAGTTTTGAGGATTAAAGTTAGTTGGAAAGCATGGAACCGAAAGAGAGTGAGAAGAAAATATATTGTTAACATAGAAATTATGGTTGGATCTAACCAACTCAACTGTAAATTGGTGAGACCTCGTCGCTAGTCTTGTACTGTACTTAAATTCATAAAGTCTAAGTACCATGGCGAAGAGCTCAAAGTATTTATAGAAAAAACACAAGGAAGCAACTTTATGGCGGTATATACCAGAAAGTGATTTATGTCTGTATATGTCTGTATGTGTCGATGGAGCTTGCTTTTCACTTATATATGATTGCTAAAATGCTTTGCTGCGTGTAGAAAATTTCTTGTTGACACAGCAACTGGTCTATTAACTTGGGTTCTACTTTTTCATTTTTCTGAGATATATTCATCTTAAATCTTTATTGAATCTGATTCCTTATGGCCACGAACTGATTATGATTACCCCATAAACAGTCTTGGATAATGAAGAATTACAATTTTCATCCATATTACTCGCCTCTGCCAATTTTTCTTATTAATAAATGCGTTTACCTTTTTAATGTCATCATTGCCTAGATAATAAGAGGTTCACGGGAGAATAGAACGGATGACTGAAACTTTGGGAAAAATCGCCATTTTGGCATACCAGTGATAAGACTTTTTGTCAAGATATCTTACAATAGGATAGATACTTGGGAGAAGCGGAGTCATACTGCTCCGAAACATTAAGTGAACAATTACAGGCTCAGAAATTCGTACTCGGTTTTCTGATTTTAACAGAAACCATATCTGAAACATTCATATAGTCAGGTGAGTAACGACACTGGTTCGTGGAATTAAACTTCAAGCCAAACCATAGATAATTTGAAACAATGACCAGAATATACGAACATGAAACTGCTCATTTTCCGTTTAGAAAAATTTTCGACACTTCGCAGACACCTCTTCCGAGTAAGACCGCCCATAGAGGAGAACATGACTAAGGACTGTATGTACGCTATCCGTTGCAGCTATGGTAAGAAATATAAAGGCGAAATATGCCGCTCCCTCGAAGTAAGACTGCAAGATCATCATAGAGCCGTAACAGGAGGGGAAGTTAAAAAAAATCAGGCGTAACTGACCGCATATAGAGGGAAAAGGGAGACCACCGCCCTTTGTGGGATGAGGTTGAAATAATAGAGAACATCATTGGAAAATACGAAAACTTAAGGAATCAGCACATATGCTAGGTAACAAAAATCTCCTAAACCGGCCAAGCATAGAAATGAATACAAGATGGGAACCAGTAATACAGAAAGCAATAACAATTGCAATATGAGTTCTGGTAAAAATGGTTTTGTCAAGATATTCATAAAGACTTTCCTCTCAGTCCAACCATGATAGACAATTTAAGAGGGATTAATTTAAGAGAAATAGGCGAGTTCATATAATTTTTTTCATTTATGATTTGTTTCGTGATTTTAATCGTTGTTTTATATATACAATTAAACTACTTTTGCTTTTATGAACGGTTTTAAACATTTGCTTGTATTGGATTAGCCACTGATTTAGTCTAAATAACGATTTTTGACTGTTAGACAAAATACATTCCATTGTTTCCATTTCGTATTTTCTTTAAGCTAATCTAAAAAATTAGAAAAATCGAACTAATTTATTGCTATTCTTCAGGAATTCTACAACATTGCTACACAATCTTCTCCCTACCTTTATAAGAGACAGAGGAATTATGTACAGCATCGGTCAATGAGTTGTTATCTGGTTTGTCTCGGTTCATTATAAAATGAACCGAGACAACACCAGATAATCTTGCTGATTGTACAGCATCCTGCTAGGCTCCAACGAAGGTTTAAATCCACTCATCTATATTCTCCTTAACATAATCTGCTTTTTTCACCTTTTCTCGTTTATTCCCTGTTACTCTCTCTCTCTCTCTCTCTCTCTCTCTCTCTCGCTCTTTCTAATTTTTATTTCGTTCACTCACACGTACGTATGTACACATATGAACATACACACGCATACAAAAATAATGTTGTTAATATTAGACACCAACAATTTGCTACCCTCACTCTATAAACATATGCAAATCGTTTCCAAATTTGCCTTTTATAATTAATACATATGGGTGGTGAAAAGTTCTCTGTTCGACCCACTTCCTCTAAATCCGACCAAACATCAAATCACTTTTGGGTCAACCCGAGAACTTTTTAGCACACTTCTTGTATTCATCTACTAATTTAACTACGAAAGCAGAAAAAAATTCATTGTTTATTAACTTTTCTTTTCAAGTCAAAAATATCGATTTAAATTAATAATAATTTATAAATTGGATTTTAATATGGAACAACAATTAATTTTACCATATAAGCACTTACTGAATATTGTTATGCACTTAAAATGAAGACGTCTCCCTCTCTCTCTCTCTCTCTCTCTCTCTCTCTCATCGCATTTTAACTTTTATTGGAAAATCGGCAAAATTATTTCATTGTTTTGTTTATGAGACGACAAAAGGATTAACTTTCTAAACATGAAAAAATGGTTTCATATGATTTCATGCGTTCAAAAATTATTATAGTTCTATTAATTACTGGATAATGTTTATCTCTATTGTCTTTTTATTAATAAGTGGGTACTGAAAATTTTTGGCCTGACCCACTTCTCAAAATCTGACCAAATGACCAAATATCAGAATTTCTTCTGGAATTCTTCCTTAATCAGGCCGAGAATTTTTCAGCATCGTATCTCTCTCTCTCTCTCTCTCTCTCTCCCCCTCTCTCTCTCTCTCTCTCTATTCGCTTTTCACTTTTAGATTGTCTCTGTTTCTCTTTGTTAAACAAGCTGTCAATCAACTTCCTTTGTAGGCGGGTCATTTTAAAAGAAGACACGACCAACAAAACAAACCTTGCAATTGTGGGCGTTTTAAAACGTGATCCAGCGCAAATAGCATTGAAGCGATAATCGAGAAAAAAAAATTAACAATTCATCAGATATACAATGAATAGGAATTAAAATGTTCAGGATAGATAGATAGATAGATAGATAGATAGATAGATAGATAGATAGATAGATAGATAGATAGATATAAAATAATAACATTTTAAAAATTGTAAAATGAGAAGATGATGTAAATTTTAGAGACATTACCTACCATTTGAATTTCATTGTCCAAGAAGAGCTCTTTCCAAACGGCTTCTTATTTCATTTAATTTACGTATAGAAGATTTAATCATAAAAAAAAAAAAGAAAAAAGAAAAAGAGTGAAACAATGCGAAAGAAGAGAAAAAAGAAACAAGATGAAAAGAGATAGTCAGAAAAATATGTCGACCAATCGGACTGTGGCGGCCGGCGTCTGTTGTTAGAAAATGGGCGTTTACGTTTTTATGTTGCTCATTTTTCCCCACCCACACATTGATTGTTCTTTCTCTTTCCCATAATTTCTTTTTCCAACTTTTCTTTCATCCGACTTTTGCTCTGTCGCAAACAATTCCCGTGCTTCGCGCAAATGCACTGTTTTCATTGTTCAGTAGTGTGAGTATCTGCGGTGTGTGCGTGTGACCAACAGTCAGTCATCCAGCTTTGGATGTGTCTCGTTCAGACCCACGACTAGAGTGGGGAAGAAACACGCACACAGTCACATAGCAGTGATGACTAGATTTGCTCCGACGACCTCTTGTGCTGCAGCTTGATCACTTACTTAACCCTTGCGACTCGACGTGTAATACAACAACTACTGCAACCACCGCCACTGCCACCACCACCACAACAACAATTCATCCTTACTACTACTATCACCGCCGCTTATGATTCTTCTCATCTGCCTTATTCACTGCAACGACTACCTAAAAAGCCCACTACGTCTTGTGAGGAAATCATCTCAGTATACAATGAAATTATTAGTCTTCTCTTGCCAGCAATTTAAACTTCTTTGAGCAACGGTAATCATTACAAATCCATCCATTGTACAAGTTCATCACGTTGTACCATTATTAAGTAAGTCAGTACTGTAGATATGTACTGTAACAGCAGTTTAACATTTTTATATCTGCAGGTAGTAAGTAGGCATCTTTCGTCAAATGCCGTCTAGTTCAAATGTGACACAAACTTACGATTCGTTTAATTTAGCCATCTACGATTGCAATCAAAACTGGATGAGTTGGATTCAAATACCATTTGAGATTTTTATATCCTTTATTTACAACTATGTTGTTTTTAGCTATACTTAATTGTCTCTGTTTTCTTCTCTTTTTTAAAGATAAGTTGTCTGCATCCATTATATCTCTTTTTTTATGCATCGCCGTTTAAACAATGGTTTTTATTTTTATATATATATAAAATAACTATGCAAACAAAAAGAAAACCTTTTTTTTTTTTTTGCATTATCTGTTATCGTAAATTTTGATGAAATACTTTAAAAATATTACATCGTTTACAATGCATTTACACTTTTCTGATTTCTTTACAATCTCAATACATCAAATACATTTATTTATCCAATCTGAAATAACGTCCATTCATCATTTAATTGCCTTTCCAAATAAAACGTGATTGTAAACGAATTCTACATTCTATTGATGACTTTATCAAAGCGAAAGAAAGACTGACTAAATATTGTTTACGCGGTTTTTATTTATTTTCAGAGATATGTGGAGAGCAAAATTCTTAAAACTATCCCCGTCCATTTTTCAATATCTCTTGACCAGTCGAAAGAAGCAGCGACATCACCAAGAAACCAGTTGAATAAAAAGCAACTTGTGACAAGAAGTCCAGAAAGTAAAGGCAGTCACCAAATACTGCAAAGAGACTACGGCTGACCATCAATCACAGAAACTTAAAGAATTAATAAAGCGGATATCAATATTCACAACTCACCAAAAATTTCCATTCTGAAACGGAATTTACTTTTTAAAAAGAAATAATATTTGATCAAAGTTTGGCAAAAAACATCAGAATTTCTTCCTTTTCTGAAAGAGACGAGTATATAAAATCATACATAAATATATGGTATGTATTTAAGTAAAATAATAATATATATTTTTTGGGTGACGTCTCATTAATATTAAAAGTAATGATCTTTTCGTCTATCATTATTATCATTCTATGGAACATTGAAAACTTCTTCAGCAATAAATAAAATCATAGACAGTAAACCATTGTGATAAAAATTTTGTTTTAGTAATTTGAATTTTGCATGATTGATATATATGAAATAAAAATCAACCCTAAGTTTTAATATGACATTTAATGAATAAGTCATTTTCCCCCCAAAAAATTAATTGGTAAAAACTTTTTCATCATTAGTTTGTTTTTTTTTTATATTAGTATTAATTAATACAATTATTTTACAAGCGTAGAATTTTTGGTTTAATATCAGGGCAAAACGAAATGATTTCTAGAAAATGAGCTGTTTTAAAAAGAAATATCGAAAATTGATGGCATTGGTTGATTACTTTACTAAAATGTTTGATTTCACGCCGAGATTGAAAAACGATATAAAATAGTCCGAGTTTTGTGATCTATGTCGAGTTTCTGCAACCAAATCCAAAAAGAAAATAAAAACTGAAGCATAAATATTAAATCGTGAATGTATCAAGAACTAATTTTTAAAACTTTGTCTCAAAGGAGAAAAATAAAAGACCGTAACGCTTGAAACCAATTCTATTCCTAATTCAGTGAGCTAATGAAAAATCTATTAGAATTCTGTGAACAGCAATACATTTGTTGAGAAAATAGTTCTCTTAACTGCGCGTTATCAAATTATATTGCAATATAAATCAAAAACCTTTCCAGGTAAAAAGTGAAGTAGAAATATCAAAGGTAAAAGAAAAGCCATAATCAAAATTTGCTTTTAAAACAACCAATAAATATTGTTATAAAAAGCTTAAAACTTTAAATTTCATTTTACGTCTCTTTCAATTTTCATAATTTATTCTCTTTTTGTCAATAATTTCCAACTGTAGCGATGTATAAATTCATCTTTCTATGTAACTACATATACACGCGCCTGAGTCTTTCCATTTGCTTGCACTAATTACGGTTCATCAGAACTTGGACTTGAACCAACACTTTTATCGTCATTACCACCACCACAACCATCAACATCATCATCATCATTCAGTGATCTTCATCCTCAGCGTGTGACTCCCGGCAATATCAACAAAATTGACCAACGTCTGTGACAACAATATCAACAACAAAAACAAATTGAAGACTGAAAAGGACAACAGCAGAGACGACGGCGGAGACGACGACTAGTTTCGACATCACAAACCATCAGCACCCCACCACCCAGCTCACCGCAGAGTGGAGCGAATTTTATTGTTCGGATACTATGTCATATCCTCAATTCGGATATACTTACCCGTCTACTAACACTACACTCTCTTCAACACAGGTAGGTCAGCATTTTGTACCTTTCAGATATTCTTTTGTTGATCGGAGAAATCGATTTTTCTTTTCCTTTTTTTTTTTTTTTTTGACACAGTGGACGTGCGTATGAGCTACAAATGATCAAAACTCTTATTATTATGAGTGTGACTCAATTTTCTAAAAAAAATTATTAATTTACTAAATATAATCAATTTATTTCTAATTCTTAAATTTGTGTTTTTGTACTTTTTATATTGTTAATTAACCACATCTTGCAGAAGAAATGTTTACCGGGCCAAATAACCAAATAGTTCATATTTCACCCTTTATATTTGGAGACGGGGGAAGGAAATATAACCAAATACGAGGTTACAAATAAAATTTAGTCGACATTTCAAAGATATAATACTTAATTGCTCTCTAAATGCATAGATATTTCAATGAAGTAAATGTAATTAGTTATGCAATTAATTACGCAAATTAAAAGTATATTAAAAAAAACATCTAAGTTAATTCTGCACACCTTTTCCTTGTTAAAGCATTAAAAAAACGGAAATAAAATTATGAAATTCTGTCAAATATTTTTATATCCAATGATTTCTAATATTTTTTTAAATACTGATTTCACTGTAAGTGTAATGCATTAAATTAAATAACTCTAAACGTCAAATAAATTTATGAATTAAACAATTAAACTATTTATTGTTATAGGAATTTCCATCCATTCAAGTTGGCGTAAAACGCACAAACATGCAAATCCATTATTATTGTCAACAATACAATCAAATAATTATCTAGCTTTATTTACTCATGCTCTTTTTTTATTATGACAAAGAATACATCGAAATGTGAAATTATAATCATATTATCGATTATACATCGTATTTATTGATTCCGTCGGTAAATGAATTGTAAAATTAAAAAAAGAACCGGTTTAACTATACTACCACTAAAATAAAGTTTTCTTTAAATATTTTGTAATTGCGGATGCACAAATATTTTCTGTTAGACTGGGCAATTCATCAGACTACATTTTGTTCGTCCATTTTTCCCATCTGATGAATTGTACAGACCAATCATTAACCCTAAAAATATACATTGTTTGATACAACACTTTATAAAATTGGAAATACAAAAGAACTCATCTGTTTCAGCTGCACATAAATAAAATTTAAATTGTTTTGATTGATTTATCGAAAAGAATGATACAAAAATATTTAGACCAAAGCAAATGACGATCAGTTATTCGTAGGCTAACATAAAATGTAATTAAGTCGTGGGGCAATTTTGCACAAGGTCCTTCTTCAAACTAATTTTGTAAAATAATTATTGCTTTTAAAAATTCTTCAGTTTAAAGCTAAACAAAGTTCATTAAGTCCTTCTGTATATCTATCGATCTCACTTGATCTCTGTCGATCTCTCTTGATCCATTCAGTTACACCAAGCATTAACGTAACCAATATCAATAAATGGAATTAATATCGATTGCGTATAATAGACAACACAAAATATAGAACATTAGACAGACTTTGAGACAACGGAAAGTACGAAACTTTAGCTCAATTATTTTGGAAGATCAATAAAATGTTAGAGAGAAAATTACCTTTTACGGGTAACAAGGAAGATATTGTTGAAAAGGTTAAAATTAGAAAATAATTCTCTATCATCTCGAGGTTAGAGCAACTGAAGAAATATCAGATATTTATTATGATATCAGAACATTGCTCTATTCTTCTCGTCGCGACTGCGTGTGTAAACACGCCAGTTAACGATGGAGCCTAGTATACAACTATTCACATACAAACGCAGATATGTATCGACGTAAATTACACTCGCACAAACATCGCTCTATATATACACATTAAAATATTCAGCATTATTCAGACATCAGTCGATATTATTATTATAATACCGTACATAAGAGAAATAAATTAGAACTTGCTTAGCACGTTGGGAGGCTGCACAAAATTAAAATTAAATAAATATCAGTTTATTTCAAGTATACGCATGCAGTGGCGATATATTTTGCTTCCTTGAAAATGCAACTAAATGTTATGGCCTAATAATTTATTTATTATATTATGAGATTCTTGACTCACTTCAATGAAAATAAAAAACGGCCTTTTCAAGGTGTTTTAAAACATTTTGTTAATAAATTTAATGGAAATCAATGAAATAACTATTTTGTCCGTGAAGAAAGATCAGTTAGAAACAAGATAGTTCAACAACTTGCTTGCAACAACTTTATGAAAATAGAAATTAATTAGTCACAGGAAATTATTATTTCCTTTGATTTCTGTTGTATACACATTTTCCTTTCGGTCCCTAACCAGAGACCTAAGGTCATAAATGGCGTCATGACATTTTCTACTAAATCATTTTCGTATAAAACAAGCCTAAGGTCACACACGTTTTACATAGATAAAGCTGTTCGTAATGTTTGAGCTGTACTTGTGAGTACAATTTTTTGTATTTCTTCAAGGCATAGGCTACAAGAAATCCTTTCAATGAGTCTATAGGAACCTTTTTCAATCAATACAAGGACTCCAACTACAACTGGAATTATTGATGTTCTCGTGTGCCAATCTTAGATTTTCACTTATCATTATTATTATTATTATTATTATTATTATTATTATTATTATTATTATTATTGTGTGATAGAGCAACATACCAACAAAGTGACACTAGGGTACAGATATGTGCCAATATATTCATCATGACACCTAATCTGATAAGTATATACCAAGCACATGCATTACAGCCAAATGTGCGTGATATGGTGACAGGTTTTAATAAAAATAGCGCGTAACCTTGCAGGTAACCAGTTTTAATACCTTTAAGTTGAGTAACCCATTCCGCTTAGACGGTCTCTGATTGTGGGTGTTTTGAAATATATACATGTGACGCCCAAGTCACCTTGGCTGTTGCATCCTACAAAGTTAAAAAAAAAAAAAACTCGAAGCCTGACCATAAATTTTCTACGCTACACCGGCGGCAGCACAAAGGGAATATGTTCAATTAGTTAAGGGTAGGCAACTAAGAACCCAAATTGTGGTACTGATATTTACTAGAGTCCATGAAGATTATTATTATTGTTATTATTATTATTATTATAGTCGGCTATTTCTAATCATCTTGATTTCAGTTGCTTTCTTAGCGTTGTGCAGTAGTGTATCTGTTTCGATAAGACATGTTTTCTGAGGGAAAAGATGTCTAGTCTTTATTTCCGATTTGCGCTGTTTTGCCACGGCCATAGAATGACGGTCTGAATAGTTGCAATGATTAAACTAAAGATGAAAAAAATATTAATCAAAAATTAATAATTATGTCCATTGTTTCATCTAAGAATTAACAATTCAAGATAATATTACTGGATGAATGAAAATGTGCTCATAGGACGTTTCTGCATGTCAAACTCATCGACAGGCCATCCACGACGCTACCAAGAAGGCTAAGGTGTCTTAAAATCCCTCACTTTTTCCTGGGGCTGAAAGATAAACAGAAGACTAAGTCTTCTTCGTCACAGTCTATGACAATGCTACTGACCTGTAACATTTGTCGAAAATCATTACTGCCATTAAATTTCAAAATGAATCATAAAACATCATTTTCTCCCCCACCCCCGAAATACTAGCTTCTAAAATTTTTATATAATTTCTGCGGAAAAAGTTTATAAGTCTCAGTCCAAACGGAACGCAAAGTAAAGAATATTTATCTTTAAAAACTTAACATCTGATTTAGCCCCCTTCCACACACACACACACACACACACACACACACACACACACACAAAATAAATAAATAAATAAATAAATAAAATAAAATAAAAAAAATAAAAAATAAAAATAATTTCAAAATCTGATTTCACACCCCTTACCCAACTTTTTATTTTGTGGTGCAGTGTCGGCAGTCTATAAACAACAAGGAAATACGACGAGTCACTACACAATAATATAGGCGCGTGTAGACAGGCATACACACATCGATATCATTTTTCATCTGAGACGCTGTTTAGCAGAAATGAAAAGATGTTGGGAAAATAGAAATTTGAAAGGAAATTTTGTTTTTATATTTACTCCTTAAGCTTAGTGGTAATGTTTAAATTAGGAAGTATTGGAGTGAAGACGATTACGTTACTCTTGTAGCCCAAGTGGAGAAGTTTGACCGCTTGGAAAATCAACATTCGAAATTTTTACATTTATCTCCGCTCAGAAGACATCGACTTTGGCATTGGTGGAAAATGTGTAACTATTTCAGTTACGAGACAGGGCGTAGTTTGATTTTTTTTTCTATCTTAAAAAGAAGTCTTAATCTTTTGTCATTAACTTGAATCATGTTATGGGATTTTACAAGCTTACTATCGTCGATTGTCTAATGCTTTGACACTAATTACACTATGTAAGTAAAGGCCATAAAAGAAATCAAGTGGAAGTAATACAGACTAGCATTGAAGAGTAGAAATCTTTTTCAAGTGGAAAGGGATTATTTGTGATAAAATGAATGTAACTCGCATTAATACGCAACAACCAATGACTGCCGAATTTTTATAATCAGATAGAGTATATAAAAGGATGATAGGAATAAAAACAAAAAGGAAACTTATCTTAGCCGACACGTTTTGTCCTCTGAGAACTACCACACAGGCACCACATCAGTTCTTGATTGTTCTCAGAGGACGAAACGCGTCAACTAAGGTAAACATTCCTTTTATCGTTATTCATATATATATATATGTGTGTGTGTGAGAGAGAGAGAGAGAGAGAGAGACAGAGACAGAGACAGAGACAGGGAGAGAGACAGAGAGAGAGACAAAGAGACAGAAAGAGAGAAACAGAAAGACTTACATGTGTGTATGTGAGCGTACTTACTGGCACTGGTGCGAGTGTGTGCGTGATGTGACGCACCTTCTTAATGAAGGTGACCTTTTAATCAACTAATTCTTATTCTAAAGTCAAACGTTTCAGTAAAATAATAAAGAGTAAAAGAAACAATAGTCCGTCAGTAATTATTCAGTTAAATGAACATAATTTATTTTTGGATTCCATTGCTAACAAACCTTAAAGATTATGAACTCATAAAATAAAACAGATTAAAAATTCTAAAGTAAAAGGTTAAACCTCTGATTTACCATTCTCAAAGATTAACACGACACGATTTTTATAAGCAACCTGTTTATAAGCAATTATACTTTTTGACTAAAGTTTAACCAAATCCGCTACTGACACCAGTATGGATTAAAAGAAGAAAAAAGATTTACTAAATGCCCCCCCCCCTTTTTACTCAACTGTATTCAAAAATTTTACCAATTTTACTAGTTTAATTTAATTATGTCTTTTTTCTTCGATTTATTAGACATAAGTATAAAATATTTAAGCAACTAAGGTACCAATTCTTGCGTAAAAATTAAAATAAATCCTGTACATGATGTTAATCACCAAAATGCATCGTGCGTATCTAGTCAGGTCCTTCGCCAGAATTTTTTCAATCGTGTGAGGTCGCCTTTAAATAAATGGGAACCGCGAGTAAAAATTTGCACTCTAAAAATAAAATTAATTCAGATCATTTTCATAGGGAAGTGTTAAGATGGCCTGTATCTAGAAATAATAGCTGTGGCATTTCTTTTTGAAAGAAAGTAAGAAAAAAGTAAGAAAAAAGAAAGTCAACAAGAATGTTTACTGTGAATTATAATTTTCATAGCATATTTTATTCTCCAAACCAAGGACAAATAATAGGCGAAAAATTAAAGCTTTTAAAATATTTAACATTTTTTTTTTTAGACCAGTAGTTTTTTCCGATATTTATCTTTCTTTAAAATTGAAGTTTATATAAAAAGCATTCAATCACCGAAAAAATAAACAAGTGGAATAAGTTAAAGGATACAATTGTTTTTTTTTCCGTTTTTCTAAATATTTTCGGCCAAATTCTTTCATTGCACGATGTACAGATAGATTTGAAACAAACATGTCTGCGAAATTTTAAATGTTATCTTTGTAATTATTTTAAATTCCATTCATTTCAGACAAGATGATGATGCTTCAATTTTCTTGAAGTGTTTTTTTGTGCTAGATGAAGTTCGAAATACTAATTACAAAAAATTTTCCTCATAAAATTCCTTATTGAACAAGAACGAA